>BCLH01001004.1:37597-109766 GCA_001602315.1 Zoysia pacifica | reverse complement strand
GGCGGCCGGACCCGGAGCACGCTGCGGCACGGCCCGGCCAGCTCGACGTGCCTCGTGGGCCGTGCCTTATTCGGGCCGTGCCGTGCCGTGCCGTGCCGGGTGGCCCGAATGCCCAGCTATGGCCGGCCAGCTGCCTGCTGTTGTGGCCCACCATCGTTGTGCTCCTCTACGCCACCTGCCACCGTCCGTGCCCGCTGCCGCTCACCACCATTGCGTCGACTTGCTGCCGATGCTGCCTGTAGCCGTCCACACCGCGGAACGAAATCCTCTCCCGGGAAAAATGCAGGGGAGATACTGTAGCTGCAATTTGGATACCTCTCCACCCGCTGGCTTACTTAAAAATGGATGGATGAACAGTAATTCTAAGACAATCAGTATTAGATCTTCACTGTAGTAGTATGATCCCGCTACTGTATGCATTAGCTAGTAGACACATGAACTGTACTTCACTGCATTACTGCGGAGGAAATGAATCCTCCACACCACTGCCCGAGGGGCCCGCACCACCTGCCGCCCACCGCTGTGCCATCCCACCGTGCTCCGCGCTCCTGAAGTACCTCAACAGTTCCACAGTATCGATTCTTCTATAAAGTGGTGCATGTTGAATATGTTCTAGACACGAGGTGAAGAAAAAGCATTGCACACAATGGAAACAGGCCTACTTTCCGGGGGCAACATCTTTCTCCTAATCGATCGATCTTTCCCCTAACATGGACATATGTTTGTGCATTTATATAGGGGGAATTAAGCAAGAGCCAGGGGCCAGTGTGATCAAAACTATTGATCAATAAAACTGAAGACTGATACTTTGATAATTGGAGCACGATATGCTCTCATTTATGAAATAGATTTTTAATGTCCAACATAAATGGTTTATATGCACGGAGTCATAATGATCTGTATTGAAGACAACCACTTTTCGTGCCTACAGATATTGTCTCTTATACTCTAGGTCTAGTACAGTTTAATAAGGGACTACTAAAAATTCGTCAAAAAAAAGAGGTGTTCACCAACAGACTCTAAGTATGTACTAGCAAAACTCCATGTTCAAAACTGCCATTTTTCTTCCCGCCAATCTAGGTGGAGCATGGCAGCAGGGTCCCTTGTTGGCGGTTTAGGCTGTTAGAGCGCACCCCCTCTCAGTTCCTGTACGATCAGGCTACTGCACTACCATGCTGTGAATACACGCTCCCAACATTGCATTGCCTCACGAAATTTATTGCAGATACAAAATAAGGCTCCGAAAGGGACAATGGTCTGCTGTTGAATATACCAAATAGAGGTGGGACTTACGAATTTGTGGAGTGCTTATCAGTGTGCAGTGCAAATATTATTTTTTTGTTATATCACGTTGCTATAAGGCCATGATTCTTTATATTGTTACAAATGGGTTAATTTCCAGGATTTATTTTTTGCTAGCCTCCATGGCAACTGCTGATTGACTCGTCATGAGTTGTCTCCAAAAGAAGCATGAGGTTCCATGGTAATTTTCCATAATGAAATATACATTTTACACCACTATAAACATCAGAACACTTCGATTGGTTTTATTAAGGAGGAAATCAATGGATCTTCTCCTGATCCTGTTTGTTAGTTATTAGATCACCATCGTTGCAAACACTTTACATAATAACCTGTCAGGAGAAACAAAGTTAACTGATATGTTAGCGTACGAGAACCCATATTTGGTTGTGTACATAACAGGTAATAAGCTTTGTGTTTACCTGGCAGGAGAAGCAGGAGTAGCAGCATCAAGAGGAGGAGGAGGTGGCTCGCAGTGATCTTTAAGATCCAAGATCTTTTTCCTCCGAACTTTTCCCTTGTCGTGGTCAGTAAGAAGGGCGATGACACAGTTCATATTCCTGTTCGGCACTGCTCTCACCGATTCACAACAGGAACTATCTTGCGGTAGACGCGTGAACGGGATTGGCAGTGGATTCCTCCTGATGTGCCTGTAGCAGTCCCACAGGATATTGTTCTTCTGTGTACTTGTGCATGTTGGATATGTTGCAGACATTAGGTGAAGAAACAACAATGCACAAACTAGAAACAGAAGCATTTCTAATTTCTCGGGCAACATCTGTCCCACCCCTAATCTAGCAGGCGCGGATGATTGATATGGTGAGGCACATGGACCGACGTGCATCTATATAAGGGAAAGCAAGCATCGGCGCCGGCCTTGTGTACTCTAAACTATTGATCAATAAAACTGAAGATGGATATTCTATAAATGTTTCAGGATATGCTATCATTTATGTACTATTGAATATGTTGCTGCGTCTAAATTAAAACTTATTTAAATTTTTTTTATAAATGGAGCATTCAAATAGAAAAACTTCATAGGATAATATTTAAGCTCTAATCAACTCTTTTTAACTTGATCTCTAACTTATAAAGATTATACTCCTAAATTTTGTAATTTTGATTACAAAAGAAAGGTTCCCATCTAATGCGCTAAAAGAATATAAAAATGTAGGTATAATTGGTTTTACATCATAAAGGAAAATAGACTCGCAGGTGCAAGGGCGCTTCATCCATTTTGCCTTAAAATATGTCTTCATCCACGATATAATTACAACAATCCGCTGATGTTAAATATGGCAAGAGGTGGGACTAAAAAT
The DNA here is from genome assembly GCA_001602315.1 of Zoysia pacifica. Taxonomy (NCBI): domain Eukaryota; kingdom Viridiplantae; phylum Streptophyta; class Magnoliopsida; order Poales; family Poaceae; genus Zoysia; species Zoysia pacifica. The sequence continues at coordinate 107,145 of BCLH01001004.1, read as the reverse complement.
TTGTCGAGTGCTTGTCAGTATGCGGTGCATGTCTTATATGTATTACAAATTTAAATCCAGTGAGTAAAAGATACATTTGATGAAGATATAGAAATAAATAGAGAGATTCCTGGACTATTTTTTTTTAAATCACCATGCTGTCAGGCCATGCATTTTCTTTTATATTGTTAGAAATGGATTTATATCTGTTTTTTGTTAGCCTCCTTGGTAAATGAAACAGTTTCTTCTCTACTACTCCCTCCGTTCTTTAATTGATATCGCCGTTGACTTTTAAATTCATCTTTGATTATTCGTCTTATTCAAATTTTTGATATATTTCATATATTTTGGTATAATTTGATTTATTATTAGATTTATTTGAATCACAACTTAAAATTTTACACATTCAAGCAAATTTATCGAATAAAACGAATGGTCAAAGTTGAATTTATAAGTTAACAACAACATCAATTAAAGAACGGAGGGAATAGTATTTAACTCAGATATATTAGTTATGAGTTGTCTTTGAAAGGAGAATAGATATCCACGGAACTTTCTAATTTTCCATAATGAAAGATACATGTCACACCACTACTGAACAACTTGGTTGATTTTATTAATGAGTGAATTAGTGGATCTTCTTGCCCTACTTAGTAGTTACCATAGCAGACGCTTTACATAATGACCTGCCAGGAGAAATAAGGTTAACATATAGGTCGGTGTAATAGAACACTCAAATTTGGTTCGTGATAAGTAATCAGCTCTTTTTTTTTACCTCATTGTGAGGTGGAGGATTGGAGGAGTAGTAGGTTCACAGTGATCTTTAAGTTGCAGGATCCTTCTCTCAATGAGTTCTCTCTTCTGGTTGTTCGTCCCTATCTTTGGATAGATGATCGACAGGATAAACATGAAATTTGTCAAGTGCTTGGTCATATTTAGATTGATCCTAATGTGGATAATGACGGCGACTGCAGTGGTAGTAGGTACCTGAGACCAGCTTTTTTTTTTGTCATTTGCAATTGCATACGGTTAAACGGCAAATACTTCCTGTTAGGTGTGCACCAAATGTGATCTGTTTTAGCTACTACTCCCATCAATTCATATAGAAAAATGGCAAAAATATACATATTAAAATTAGGCTTGTGCAGATTGTTTATTTGTCTTATGCATCATAATATTCTTTTGTGTTACCTGCTCTCTCTTCCTGCAGGTTGAAAGGATAATGGTTGAATTGCTTCTTTGGCTCTAAGCACCGTCAAGTCTTCAGGATAAAAGAAACTCTTCCATGAAGATTAGTTGCAACATTTGTCTTTGGCTAGGAATCATTTTACTCTAGTTTCATGTTTCAATTTTGTAAAAGAACACTTGATGTGTGCAACGGTGTGAACAATTTACTTCCTCACTCAAAGAAATATATTTTTACTGTGATGCTATCAATTGGAGTTGTATTCAATTTTTCCTAGCAATGACGGATTGGATAATTTTGGCTATTGTTTGCTAACATGAACTGGAAAGAGAAATGTAGTGTTTTGTTCAGTTTTACCATGTGTTGCTACCAAGTGTTAGTAATCTTTAAAATAATGGTTTGCCATATGTTTCTATAACTTAAAAAATGTTTTGTAATAGCTATATGCAGAAACTCTTTTTTTTTACCAACACTTCTATTTGTGTTGCAAACCATTATCCTAGCAACAACACCTATAACAACACTTATTTTAAGTGTTGTTGTAGATGCTAGCAACACTTTTATGTACATATAACAACACATGTTTGTGTTGCTATATGCCTGTCTTGTTGTAGTGACCATCTTCAAGCTTGTACCTCTACAAATGCTTCTTAGTTCAAGTAAGTATTTGTGATTCTCTTGCATGTTCATTAGTCTATTGATTTAATAAGATTAAGTTCTTATTGCTCACATGTCCATCACTCTATGTTGTTTAGAGTACATTAGTCCTTTACTACACGTGGGGTTAAGGTAGTACCCTACTTCGTAAATGTGGTGCCTAAGATAGTGGTTAGCTTTGTTTATTGAGTACTCCACGGGTTGCAGAGGTAGGCGGCAGTTTGTGGCAACCTAGTCTGTCCTTTGTAATCCTCGATGTTCGGGTACATTGTAGTGCTGAAAGCTGGAGCAGCCTGTGGATGCAGAAGGAAATCGGTGTTCGAAGTAATACACTAGGAATTGACCTTACCTTGTCCCAGACTTAGCCATACCAAGAATCCCTCTTTACCCCTCTTTACCCTCAGCCTACCTAGTTCTTGTTGTCCCTGGATAAAGTTAAAAGATAGTACGCACATATTCCTCGTATTTGACAACCTTGGAGTACTCTTAGGGAAATGCTACAGCGGTATCCCATGCGCTTGCAGATTTATGCGACATAACAAATACCAACAATGGATAGGGCTGTCATGACCTGCCGCCTACCTCTACAAACTATGAGGTACACCCACATTCAATGAAAGTGAATAACCTGGAAACCACTTTCACATTATCCAATTATACCTTAATCCTCCTAGGCAGCAGAGCGACGACTAAAGCAAACTAATAAGCACATTGAATCGATGTTGTGGTATAGATGCCTAAACATGAATTAACTAATATAATAAGTAGGCTCTACATAGTACAATCGTAATGGCAAATACATTCAATAGGAACAACTTGCCCATAAAGATAAATATACCTATATTAAAGGGGACATAATAAAAGGAAACTATGTATTTGTCCATGATAAGTGTCAACATGAAAAGTAAAAGAAGCATCAGAAGGATACTCACTAACTTCTCCAAGGTGACTTGGAAACTATGGAGAGACTCTTCCAGCCTAGTGGCACTCTAACAATAGAGACCTAATGGAGTATGAGTGGGACTAAAAAAAAATAATAACGGAGTATGAGTGGAAAATCTGAAATGTGCTGTGTGTCTAAGTGATGGGGTGTGGAGTAACTTGATTTGCACGCCAAGCCACCGTCAGAATCTTCAAAAGCGCGGGAGAGCCAACACATGGAAGTTGACCCGAAAAGGCGTCAACTGTCGGTCGGCCGAACTGTGGCGTCAGTGAACCTGGGGTGGGTCCTCCGTGGCCCATCTTTGGCCAAGACCCCTCCTGGTGGATCTTTCTATATCCGCAGTTCGACTCCTTGCCATATGGCGCCGTCGGATTCATCGGTTTGTTGACTTTTACCATGTTGAGTCATTTCTTCAATGTATAAAGTTGATTTTCATCTGCATACACATTTTCTCCATGTACTAGTGAAGCTATATTATTCAAAATAAAATGCATGTAAGAAATGTTAAGTGTTTATTTATTTTTCAAGGTTCATTAGCGGTATAAGTGGTAGTTATGAGCCGCCAGCAATGGGCAGTATTTAGGTGGAATCTATTCTATAGACTAATTTAAGGCTATATATCTACTCATATTAAAATAACTAACTCTAAAACAGAGGTAAGCATAAATGATAAGGATAGCGGACACACACATTGGACTACTCTACTCCAAAATACAAATTAGGGGCAGGCATACTGAGACAAGTCAAGTTCCATACTACCTACTCAATACACATAGGACTTAACTCTAGAGGCACATAGGCACTACCCGGGTGATGCTTTATGACTTGGTCAAGTAAACCAAAGTGCATTGTCTTATCATATAGGCTCGGCGTTGTACTTGAACATGGAGGATTACAAAGGATGGACGAGCCTGTCACCACCCACAATCTACCTCTACAAACCATGGATACTCCTGCATTTGATGAAGATGAATAACCTGGACCTATGTCCATATTATCCAAAAATACCTTAATCCTTCTTGATAGCAAAGCTAGGACTAAGGCACACCAAAGGTATATTAAACAGATGTTGTGGCATAGACACCTAAACGTGAATTCACTATAACAATATGTAGGCTCTAACTTAGTATAATCATACCTAAGTCTATGGACAAATATATCAAACAAGAAAAGCTTGCCCGTAAATATAAATACAACTATACTAAAAGAGACATAACAAAGGAAACTGTATCTTTATTATGCTCAAAGTCATTACAAAAGAGAAAAGATACATGAGAAGAAAACTCACTAACTTTTCCAAGATGACTTGGGGACTAGGGAGAGACTCCTCCAGCCTAATGCCACTACGAACTACTCCTTCCCTCCCAATGAAAACTTAGTTTTAGGATTTGTTGATTATGATTTTGACCAATTAATTCTATAAATTTAATTAACTTAATCAACATAAGATTTATATTTCTAGATTCATCATGAAAAATGTTTTTGTAATATATCATTTATATATAACTAAAGTTAATAAATTATAAGAATCATCGGTCAACTTTGTAGTCAATGAAACCTAGAAATAAGCTTCTATTGGGACGAAGGTAGTATGAAGAACTATGTGAGCGAGAGTGAAATCCTAGGAGTATGTGTTGAAGTGAGGTGTGAAGGGTCCTATTTACAGCGGAGAAGAGTAGGTGGAGGTGACTTAGTTCCCATGAAAAGCACATGGGAATATCTTCAACAAGATTAGGGGCCCCAACACGTGGAGGGAGACCGGAGGCCACCTTCTAGGCCAAGTTTCCTCCTGGGCCCACCAATTGGGACTTTTGCGTGATTCTTGAGGAGATTCTTCAAAATGTTCCTTCTATCTCCAAGGGTGGACTCCCAGCAATGGGCAGTATTAGTACATAGTTAATTAGCTAGATCTCTAGTTTACATATATAATAAGACCTACATTTTGGTGCGGGTGGGGGCGGGGAGAGAATGAAAAATTAATTGTATATCTAGTTAATTTTATATCCTTCATATTATAATTTTTCTCTCTTTATTTCTTTTTATATTTGTTATTTGTGAAGATGGAGGACAGATTTTGGATGTACAATGGAGCTGGCGGCAATCCATTTCTATATTTCAAAAATGTCACTTCATTTGTCGAAGCCGCTAAGACCAGAAATGTACATATGAAAACAAATAGATTATGGTGTTCATGTAAGAAGTGCAAAAATGTTGTAACATTTGACACGCTCGAAACAATTCGTGAGCACTTGTTAGAAAATGGTTTCATTGAGAACTACTCAATATGGACCAAACATAGAGAGACACAAGCGAATACACCAAGCCAAGCACTGGAGAACAAGAAGTTGGGATTGGATACAACAAAAAAAGGGTAAGAGGTGAAGGCAACATCGAAGAGGCAAGGTCAGAAGGAAATAACACATAACAGAGGGATGAAAGAAACAACGATGATTCTGATGTGTTTCATGCAAGTCACGATATTGAAGGCTTCGATGTTGAGGAACTGTTGCGCCACATTGGGTGCGAGAAATACTGGAGAACAAAACGAGAGGCTTAGATAACTTACAAATTTTGGAGAAGGCTTCGAAAGACCTTCTATATGCTAAATCAAACGGGTGTGATAAAGAATGCACGATATTGCAAATGATGCTTGATCTTCTCACACTAAAGGCCAAGTATGGGTTGTCAGACACCAGCTTCAATGAATTGCTAGAGCTCTTAGCCAAATTATTACCGAAACCAAACAATTTGACAACTTCCACATACCTTGCAAAGAAATTATTGTCACCATTGACACTAGGCATACAAAAAATACACGCTTGTCCGAACCACTGCATATTGTACTACAAAGAGTACGCAAACGATGTGAGACATCAAATGTGCAATGCCAGTCGGTAGAAAACAAATGATCAAAGTGACGATTCAAGTTCTGTGAATCAACAAAAAGGAAAGAAAGGGAGGAAGATGAAGAAAAGCATTGGTTGCATTCTGGATGACCAAGATGGTGACAAAAGAAAAGTGCCAGCACTTGTCATGTGGTACCTGCCAGTAGTAGATCGATTGAAGCAACTATTCTCCAACTTTAGAGATGCTGAACTCATGATCCGGCATGCGACCTCTGATGGGTGCAAAAAGGACGGGAAGCTTCAGCACCCAGTCGATTCTCGACAATGGAAAACGTTTGACGTTGATCATTTTGAATTTGTCAGAGATTCAAGAAACTTAAGGCTAGGCTTAATTACTGATGGAATGAATCTCTTTGGTGAGATGACAAATTCACATAGTACTTGGCCAGTGATTCTAAGCCTATACAACATACTTTCATGGCTGTGTCACAAGAGGAAGTATCTTATGTTAGCTATCCTTATTTTTGGTCCTAAACAAGCTGGCAATGATATAGATGTCCTTTTAGAACCTTCAATGGAGGATACGAAAAAGTTATGGGAAGATGGGGTTTGTGCTTGGGTTGCTTACAAACAAGAGGGCTTCATACTATATGCTATGATTTTTGTTACCGTCAATGACAATCCCGCACGCTTGACACTAACTGGATAGGTTAAAGGGAAGATAGGATGTGTAGTATGTCTGGACCAAACATCATCAATGTACCTTACTTTCTCATGTAAGTTGGTGTACATGCGGCACCAACAATTCTTACCAAAAAGTACAAGTATCGTGCAATGAAGGATCAATTTGATGGTACACAGGAGAAAGATTTGGTACTGATCAATTGTGATAGTAAATTTGTGTTTGAATTGGTCAGAAATATCCATACCGTCTTAGGTAAGGCAGTGAAAGAAAAAAAAGGAAGAAAAATGATAAGGCTACAGGAGATGTTCTGTTTAAAAAGCAATCGATATTTTATCAATATTTATCATATTGAAAAGAGTTGGAGATTGGCCATGCCATAGATACTATGCATGTTGCAAAGGGTGTTTTGGAAAGCACAATTGGTACCTTATTCGATATCCCAGGCAAAACAAAGGATGGACTTAGAGCATGTAGGGACCTAGAAAAAATGGGAATAAGGCTAGAACTTCATCCTCAGATAAGACCAAATGGAAAGTATTACCTTCCATCGGCTAGCTTTACCCTCACACTTGAGGAGAAAAAAATCAATATGCAAGTGTCTATGTGGTGTTAGAGTCCCCAAGGTTTCTCATCGAATGTAAAGAATCTCGTTTCAATGTCTGAGCTGAAGATAACTGGGTACAACACTCATAACTGTCATACCATGCTTACCCTTTTCCTCGTTATTGCAATCAGGGTTGTCAAACAACCATACATAAAGATGGCTGTCATACGAATGTGCCACTTATCCAGTGCTATATCCAAGAAGGTAATCGACATTGCTGAGTTGGACAAGACACGTAAACAGATGAGGGAGACTATGTGCCAACTCGAGATGTGCTTCCTCTTTGATATGATGGAGCACTATATGATTCACATAGCAGATTAAAATTTTGTCATCGGCCCTGTTTATCTGCACATGTATTCGTATAAATGTTATATGTCTATTATGAAGGGCTACGTATACAATCTTGGTCACCCTGACGGTTCTATGACAGAGGGTTACACAACTGAGGAGGTTCTTGAGTGCTACAATGATTACATGAAAGATAGAAAACCAATAGGTGTGACGGTGTCACAACACGAGGGGAGGCTCCTAGGAAAAGGAACAAAAGGAAGGAAAACATTCAATGATCAGAGTTTTGCAAGAGTCCGAGATGCAAATTATAGCATCCTTCATCAGTTACATATTGCAGCACCATACATTCAACAACACTTGCAACAGCTTTAGAGTTTTGTAAGAATCTGAGATGCACATTATAGCATCCTTCATCAGTTACATATTGCAACGCCATACATCCAACAACACTTGCAACAGCTTTGTGAAAAAATGAATATTCCACAGAGGATTGGATCATGAAAGAGCACAAAAGATGTTTCACGTCATGGTTGAAGAACCAAAACCTCCCGATTGGTACAACAAAAGATGAAAAAATGATGTGTTTATTAGCCGATGGTCCCTTAATATTAGTTAATCATGGCAGGCATATGACATCAATGGGTTCACATTTTACACCAAAGCAAAGGACGACAAGAGCCAGCACCAAAATAGTGGTGTTAGAGTAGACTCCGAAGACAGTGAGGGGAATAAGAACACATATTATGGATACATTGTTGAAATTTGGGAACTCAACTATGGAGCAACTTTACAGATCCTTGTATTTAAGTGTCAATGGGTCAAGCACCCACAAGGTGTAGAGGTAGATGAAATGGGCTTCACCTTGTATCCCTAAACAACAAAGGTCACAAATATGACCCACGGATACTCCCACAACATGTCGCACAAGTGTTTTATGTTCTCGTGCCTGAACACAAGAAGAAGCACATTGTTATCCCTAGAGAACAAAGGATCATCGGGGTTGATAATGTCACAGATGATGAAGAATACAACTAGTTTGATGAGGTGCTTTTTTGTGAATACATAAATGATAAATATTTTTGAAGCAAGCCTTAGTTATTCATCACTTGTTTCTGACATGCGCAATGATGGTGAGGGGAAGTTAGTTCAAGCTAAGTAATTAAAGACTTCATAGTTTTGTAATCAAATTATTTGTAATCTAATTATTAAATATTATATTATAAATGTGTCCTCTTTTTTGTGATATTAAGGCTAATATTTTTTCCCTCTGTTCTAAATTACTAATGTTCCATACGTTGTAATATATAATTTATATAATAATAAAAGAAAGAACGTATAACAATATGTCCACATTGGACATTGCAAGGCCAGTGCAATGTCCAATTTGGACATACAATTTACATGCTTCCTCGAGAAACGTCAGAAAGTCAGGGTTTATAAACCGGTCGACACTTGCAAGAATAGTCGAGGTGGGACTAAAGTACAAGTAATAGTGTCGATCAAGTATGAGGTCAGCGGCAGATGACATTACATACAGCAATACTGTTGGTCCAAAATGACGTCAGCAGAAATGACAGTACAATGGATTATAGTGTCAATCAAGTATGACATAAGTTATTTCTATTATATATTTAAAAATAAAGAATGTACAACGATATGACCAGGTTCACAGTGGAGGTTACGCAGGTTATGAGTAACCTCCACTGCCCACCTGTCATATAGTTTACACAATTCCTCGCCTACAAACAGACACCAAAGCTTATAAGTTGGTCGACACTACCAAGTATAGTCGAGGTGGGACTAAAGTTATGTCACGTAATAGTGTCAGAAAAGTATGATGTCAATGGAAACCGGCATTACAATGGATAGTAGTGTCGCTCTTGTATGATGTCAGCAGAAACCGATATTACAACGAGCAATAGTGTTGGTCATGTATGACGTCAGCAAAAACCGATATTAAAACGAGAAACCAATAACTTTTACTAACTTGTAGTAATAATATTTATAAACTTACATAACTTGAAAACATAATATTTATAAAATTATAAAAGTACCACTACTATTTATAATAACTGCTCTTCCATGTCTGAGTCCTCCTTTTCCTCCTCTTGAATAGCTGAGTTGGCCACCTCAGTGGAGAAGTGCTTGATGCTCGCCTCTGCCTCCCTGGTCGCCGCGTCGGGATGGGACGCTAGCTGAACGAGGGTGTCGAAAGGAAAGTCAGGACCTCATAGCTTTACCACAGACAGTATGCGGTCCTCAATTGCCTGCACCAGCTCCCGGCACTCCGACTCCATCGTCTCATGGACACGACTCAGCATCCCTTCCAGCGAACCATCTAAGAGGCGCACGGAGGCGAAAGATGGTTGGAAGATGATTCGAAGAGACGTACAAGACGAGATGGTTCTGAAAGCGCAGTTGCGACCCCTTTTATAGCCCTTGGATGAACTCCTCATATTTCGACACTCCAGCTTGTTTCACATTCTGACGCTCCAGTTGGATCTTTCTAGTGAGACCAAGAGTTTTCAATATTATAAATGATAATATGTGACGGTTAATATGGAAACTAATGGTGTCGGTCAAATATGACGTCAACATAAACCAACATTATAATGAACAATAGTGTCGTTTGAGTATGACGTGAGCAGAAACCGATATTACAACTGGCAATAGTGTTGGTCAAATATGTTGACGTCATCTTTTAGCGATATTTACGGTACTGACATTATACATGGACAAGATCATTACAAATTAGAAGTATCATTACAAATTACAGTAGTGACACTTTACAAAACCATTACAAATGGAGACATGTCTTTAAGAGGTTTGACAGAGTCTAGAACTGCAGGGGCCGCATCTACCTCCTGTTAAACGGCGGTGATGTCCTCGATGGTCGGTGCCTGTCACTTGTCTGGCTCGGCTCGCGTCCGGAGGGGAACGCAGAGATAAAGTACAAGATGTAGGTTAGAGCCGCCTGCATTAGGAAAACCATTTGTGCAGGCGGTTGGTTAGGAGAGCCGCCTGCATTAGGAGCATTTCCGCAGGCGGCTGCCTCCTCGGGCCCATTGGTACCTAGTACGGACGGATATTTGTTGAAAACCACCTGCATTTGTCCACGGGGGTGTCGGGACAAATGTTTTTTGTAGCAGTGTGTGTAGCTCTAGAAATGACTGAAAGAAAAGAAATCTCTTGGGCAGTGGATACTACTACCCATCTATTGCATGTTTTTTTCCTCGAATACGTAGGATAGCTGCGTATCATTATATTAATAAGAAAAGAAGGGTAAAATACCCGTACAACAAAATCGCACACCCCACCACATCACACAAATACAGACGCACCCGCATTAGATAAGAGGTGACCAACACTGAACTCCACTAAAGAAGAAATAATCTCCAGGCTGTGAAGCAGAACGGGGAGTTCAACACTCTTGCTCCAGCTATCTCCCACAACTGCCTTCCTTCATTAGTCAACAAGTGGGCTGCAGCCAAACTGGGACTCGCTCCATCAAAAACACAGTGGTTACGGAGATTCCAAAGCATCCAAGACCCTAGCACAATTAGGGAACTGATTCCTTGACGCAACATGTCATTTGAGGCATCAGAGGACCGACTCCACCACTCCTCAAAGCTGTTATCTATTGCTTATGAAGAAAAAGCCTGCTGTCCAGACTGGGGATTGGAGTCGGTACCAGAATACCCAGGCAAAAAGGTAAGACAACAGCATGTGATTTATGGTCTCCTGATTTTCACAAGGGACAGCTTTTTGGGTGGTCCAAACCACGTTTCATCAAGCGTCAGCAATCCAACATCTGTTGTGACCCACAAGCCATAGGAAGAAACGATATGTGACAGATTGCCTTGCGAAAAGACGATCCATCAACCTCCAAGATCTTATCGAGTGTCACTTGGCGAAGCGAAGACTAACGGTACAACTCAAGCACGATAAAGTATAATACAAACTGTTGTTTAAGTTACAAACCAAAATTTTTTTAAAAAGCGCGGAAGCGATCACCTTAATTAAAACTGCTAGTATCTCTTAGAGACTATGCATAAGATAACATTGAGCCCATATGATGTATCTTCTAGCAGCACACAAGCAAACTCAGCGCGGTGAGCAGGGCTCCCAATAGATAAAGCCACCCTTGGGGTCACTCCTATCGGTTGGTCTAGAGGAGGAAAAGAGAGATCACCTGCAATAAAAACAATAGAGAATGAAGCCCTGAGCATCTAATGCTGAACAAGTCTTACCGATCAAAGTGACCAACTACAGCCGACTCTTAAGCATAAAAAAACCAAGTCACATGAGATGACTATTTGCAAAAACCAACGCTAATATAGTGGATCTTTATTTTCAAGTTTTAGCAATAAATTAAGTGTAGGAGGAATATAAATTTAATTTGCAGTACAAGCTATCGCAATCATGGTCGCCAAGAAATTTAGTAAATATATCAAACAAAACTTATTCTCTTCCTTAACTACTTCTCCTTTCAGTTTTTACTACAATGTGACGCACTGAGACAAGTGGTACTCGCTACTGTGAGGGGCAGCGATTATAGTCAATTTACACCAGCTAGAGAAACCTGATTACATGACACGTACACACTTCCTCGAAGTCGTACGCGGCAACCTTTCACAAGAACTACTGCAATGTCGGTCCGCGACCACTAACCCAGGCAAAACGGCTCTACACAATATTCATCTCGGACGCAATACTTGTGAGGTACAACCCCTTTTGCAGATGCTATTTCAATCTGCCAGGAAGGTGGGGTACGTCCGCACAAGGTTGCAGTTCAAGCTACATCAGTTTCCCGGGTCCCATATCTCTAGTATGTAATCAATACTATTCAAACTTGCTCAATAGGGCCAACAATGGTACGGTCTTTAATCGACACAAATAGAGCTACCACCGTGAAGGCTCGGCCTTCTCACTCCATCCTAAACATCACCCCCGTCCGGTCTCCAATTTCATCATTTCATGTGATAAACTAAACCAACTATACCTCCAAACCATAGGTGATAACCTATAGCGTAGCTCTACGTTAAATTGACTATACTAAAGGCCTCTTTGTTTAAGCTTCTCAGCTTTTAGCTTTTCAGCTAACAAAGTTCTGAAAAGCTCACTTTTGAAACGCTAAAAAGCTAGCTGAAAAGCTCACTAAGAGTTGCTTTTCTAGCTTTGGTGTGTATAAAATCAAAATGTATATTACAAAAGCCAACATTCACCAGCCAGCTTTTTTACTAGCCACCAGCTAGCTTTTCTAAAGCTCAAAAGCTCCAGCTCAAACAAAGAGGGCCTAAAGACGCTTAACATAAAGGGGCTCGGAACCAGACGGCCATGCTGGCCAGCTAGCATGCTTCACCGGCGTGGCTTCCCGACCTTCAGATGGTTCACGTCCTATACATGAAATGATATGCAGGGATTGAGTCAAGATGGTTTTTGATCTTTAAATGACATCATATCTGATGATAGCTTTTTACTTTCAAAACATGGCTAGTAAATGTAGTTACAAAACTTTTTTAAAATGGTTTTTGAAAACATAAAATATAATTTGACTTGTTTATAAAATTAGAAAGGTTATAAGCTAATTTTTGAGAAATTTTCAGGATTTATTGAAATCAAATGGATTTATAAACAATTAAATACCATTTAAATAAAATAAATCAATTAAAAAAATTTATTTTTAATGAAAGTAAATATAAATTTTTTTTCTGAACCATAAAGTTTGACTAAATAAATAGATAAGTAAATGTTTCAAGATTTTATCATGCCAATGAATAATGATAATGCACTAATGAATTATTTAATGATCTGAAATAATTAAATTAATTTCATGCATAAAATGAAAAATAGTTAGTTCAAGAGTGTTGTGCTAGTTGAGAGAATTCTAACAAAATTTATTTCACATTTTTACGAGCTATAATGAAGTTTCTATGGATTTTATAAGTTTAAAGCCATTTTTTGATCAATTAAATAAAATATTTCACATTTAAATAAAACTCCAGCCTCTGGGGTCGGCCACACGAGGGGCTATGGGGTTGGCGCAAAAGATTCATGAGGCCACAGAAGATCTGCACGCGGTGGGATAGGGGCTCAGCCCCAGGCGGCCATGGTGGCCAGCCGGCGTGCCTCCCCAACGTGGCGTCCCGGCAGCAATAATCGGAAAAAGCAGCACAAGAAAATGACCAGCGTTACGTCGCGGATTCAGAGGAGGTGTCGTTGGCCGGAGGTGCTCACCAAAACGGTTTGGCGGCGAGCAGCGGTGGAACTCGGACTTCAACGATGTCGGGTGCTTCAACGAGTAGACGGGAAGCAAATACGCTTGGCTCTGCAGATTTATGGCCTCGTGGAGGTCTGTGCATCATGTATCAGTCTCTGGATCGATAGCTAATACATATAATTTTAACAGAATGATAATTGAAAGCATATAATATAGCTGATACCTGACCTGACTGTGAAGATGCCTGGAACTGAGAGGAGAGAGAAAAACAGGCCGATGGCGAGGATTTGCAGCGGACACAAGCGGCGGCGCTAGGAGGGAAAGAGTACTCTTCCCGGGTTTTTACTGAAACTGGAGATGCTAGCTGTGTGAAGGAGCGGTAGGGTTGCCTGGGGTGTCTATTTATAGCCGGTGAAGGTCAGTAATGAGGTGGAGGATGAGGCCGACAAGTTTTCCGGCGGGCGGCTGTCGTCGGTCAAGGATTCCGGCGCAGCAGCAGTTGTCGGACAGGTGGCGGCGGCGCGGCAGGGCTGTCGGCTTGAGGCGGTGCAGTAACTGGGCTTTTACCGTGGTAAAAAGGAGAGGGTGGCGAGGCAAGCCGGCGGCGCTCCGTTTGGCCGGCGTCGTGGCGAGAGGAGGAAAAAGCCAACTGGCTGTGCGTGTGCTGGCCGGGCCGATTTTGCTGGGCCGTGAAGCCGGGCTAGGAGGGAAGTGGCCTTCTCGGGAGTAGAGGAGTGGGCCGTGACAAGGAGAGGAAAAAGAGAGGATCAGGCCCAGTAGAAGAAACAAAATTTAAATATTTCTTGGATTTGAATGATTGATTTCAAAAACGCGAATAAAATTCAGTGAACTCAGCAAAGAAAAATCCAAACAAATAGAAACAAATAAAATAAAAAGTCAGACACTTGTTCACACTCAAGTTTTAATACTTTGAAAATTTCAAGTTTATAAGGTTCTTAATTTACATGAGATTTTGTTCTTTTGAAAGAAAGAAGAGAGAGAGAAAAATTTGTCAGTATTTCATTAGAAAATTTTCGGTTTCGAATTTTTTAATTTTCGGTTAAAATTTGGGATGTCCCAGGCGTGGAGGTTGCTGGGTTGGGTATGGCCGAAAATGGGTCGGCAACGGCGAGGTAGACGGGGTCAAACTTCAACAAGGAGTCGATGGCGCTGCGGTCCACGGATCGAACTTGGGAAGCACCTACAAATTCACTAGGATGTGGCGAAGGCCAGCGTGGTGGTTGTCGATCGAGAGGGGCGGGAGATGGAGCTCGACGGCGGGGTCGACGGGTTCATGCAGCCGGTGATGGTCGAGCCTCTGTTCCCTGCAAATCCAACCACGGATTTCCTCAAAAGAAAGGTTCAATAGATGCACCGGTCAAGGAGGAGGTTGAACCCAGAAGAAATTGAGAAACCTTTACAGAAAATCCGCGAATCAAGATGAACAACGGTGTCCGACAGTGACGTGATTTGGAAAAAAATTTGTCGCACCTAGTTTTAAGGGCTAGAACTAAATGACCCTTTATGTATGTCCAGTAATCAAGTTTCACACATATAGTGACTTTATTAACGATAAAACAGGACAATGTTACTATAAAAAAGAATATAAGCGATTATCGAATGCAGCGAAAAAAAAATCAAGTTTAACGCAGCTTGCACAGGCAGTCGACTGGAGAGATAGCAAGCCTAGACTTCAGCTCTTGCGTCTTCAATGTTCTCTCAAAATTTTCTTTCAACTTAACAGCATTTATAAAGACAAAGTTAAATACGAAATGTACTCAGTAAGTGTGAGAAAAGATAACATTTAGCAATAAACAAGACAAAGGTAATATAAGTTTTTTTGAGACACACTTTTATTAAGCACTTATTTATTAAGTGATAAACATCGCACCTATACATCAACATGTCTACAATTTACTAGCACCAACATAAAAACCAAACACAGTCTCTCACTGTGATCACCAATCAAACTATAAAAAAAATCTCACTAATCATATGAAGGTCCATACAATGCTCATGATCATAAGCATGGCTGTCATGACTATTTTAACTCTACAGAGGTTATACATATTCCCCACGAAAAGTTATTTCATCCCCTAAGTGAACTAAAAAATCTTTATTATGCCTATGCCAGCTCCACACTCACACAATTCCTTTTGTGCAAGAGTTAAGAGATCACTCCAAAGCTTTTTTGTGCCCACTAAAGTTCTAAAGTTTCACTTAACAAGACACTAATGATGATTTCTAATGATGATTTCCAAGAGTAACCCTCTTTTTCTCACACATTTCTCTCCAAGCAGATCTCTCCAAACAGATTCAAACATAACCCGCTTTCTTCGCTCCACCGGTTAACACACAGAACTGATCTCCACTACTTACTACGCCAGACAGCGCTCATACTTAACTTGTGATTGTACGTTAGCACATGAATGATCGCTCTAGGAACCGGTAATACTTTTTTCGATACATAGTTTCTATAGTAGTTTCTATGGAGAGAGATTTAATAATCTCTTGCATGCTCTATAAATGATCCTTGATTAGTTGTGGCAAGATACAAGTAAGCTAAATGCCACACACATGATCTCAGAACACGAGATTGAAACTGGATCATATATCCACGAACAGTCAATTTCCAAATTTCTGTATCCAGGCAAAACAAATAAAAAATAAGCATCAAACAAATAAAAAAATAAATTCTCAGATTAGAAATCAGCGTCCAGGCAAAAGCTATATGCTTTTCTCTACAAATAAGATCAACCTTTATGAATTTTTTGGTATCTCCCAGAGCTTCACAACCGTAGTAGTCGACGGTAGATGGCAACCGACTGCTGTCCAGAAGCTGCGAGCAAAGGGGCAGTGCAGGATCAGCTGAACAACTGTTTCAGCCTCAGTGTCAGCCTTCATGAACTAATTGCTAACAAGTAAGGCCAGCCTTCACGGACAAAGGAGCATCCAGAAAATAACAGACGAAACAATTTCACACAAAAACAGCGCTGCAGTTTCACAGTATCATAGAAACAGTCCTGCCCTTTCATTTGCTATACACCACAAAAAAGATAGAGATCCTACATTATTAATACAGATTGAGCGAGCAGCTCCACTGAAGCAAACAATCCTCTTCACCCAAATAATGATGTGTTTATTGCATTTGATAGTATAGTCTAATCTGGGTAGCTAAACCTAATTAATTACGAACAGCAAAATATTATACGTGATAATAATATGAATCAAAACTATAAACCTTTTGTATCTCAAACATGAGCACTTATCCATAAGAACCGGACAAAAGTATAGATCAGCAGTTCAATCCAGTAGTTGTCACCTTGCAATGCCTTGGAAGCTTATAAAACTAATCCATCTAGTATGCTACCATAATATGCAGTGAAGACACAAAGAGAGAGTATATCCGTTAATCCATCATGAATCTTTATAATATGTCATTTCCAGATTAGAAACAATATTCACTGTAGGACATGAATCTGAAACACTGAAATAAAATTGTGTACGAGTACAAATTTTTTTTATCTGATAATATTGTGTAAGACACTGATAGATTATTTTTAAGCCTGTGTTTTAGGAACTAAAATAATTTTAAAAAAGGTCATGTTCTTCACTAAATGTAATGTTCTCTCAGAGCTGAACTGCTTTGTGGCAATAACAAAGGACTATATAGATATCAGTTCTTTACTAAAGCTAATGTTGAATTAGGGCCACTGGTTGGGTTACAATTAATTAATAGAAGCCACGGATTACAATTTTGTATCCTTCAAAAAATTAAATGAATGGAAACAGATATGAATGTGTTATTTGTTACTTGTGTAGTCTGTTATACCTGAATGACAGCAACACTGCCAGCAAGCTTCGCCATCCTCTCATTGAGCTTCACCGTAGGGATGAAAGACGCCCTGGTGGTGGTGGCCCCGCTCTCCGCGTCCGCATTCAGCACCAACACGGCGGGGCTCACGCTCATCGCTGCCGCGGCTGCGGAACCCATCGCGGCAGCCGTCGCGGGGGCCCTCGACAACAATTACCGGGAGCGGGAGCATTGGCACGGGCGTTCGCGGAGTTTGGAGCTCGGACTGCAAGGGCGCGCGAACCTGCGCCTCAAGCCGGTCCACCTCCGCTGCCGGCCGCTTCCGCTCCGACCACCCAAAGCACGGGAGCACGCACGGCGGCGCAGATGGGGGCAGGCGAAGGTCGGCGCGGGCACGTGTACAGCGACAAGAGGAGATGAGGGTCACGGCGGTAAGGGAGAGGAGGGTCGCGGCAAGGCAGACGGCGTGCGGGATGAAGGGCTGCGCATGCGCCAGATCGGCGGGATGAAGGGCTGCGCGCGCGCCAGAACGGCGGGATGGAGGGCTGCACGCGCGCGGGAACATCAAGATTGGTTGGCGCAAGGGCGGGGAAGGAGGCGGCGCACCGGATCAGATTTCTCCGCCATGGAAACGAGGTAGGTCTCCCCAACGCGGACAAGGCAGTTTCTTGTTGCATCGGTTGAAAGGAAGACTCCGTTCCTATGTGTAGAAACGATTTCTCTCTCTTTCTTTATTTAATTCATTGCCATCTCAGTAAAATGATGACATGACATGCTAATTAAAAGACATAAAAACTGTTCATTTATTAACGTTGAGAGCGCCCTTAGAAACTGAGGATTGGGAGTGCCCTGAGCTCCCACGCAAGCGTGCGTGCGTCTCGTGGAAACCCGCAATGGAAGTAAACACGCCACCGTTCCCTTCTATCGCCACGTAGCCACCTGTCTCCGATGTGGACCCCAGCCTATCCCGAACAGACCGGCGACATGGGGTGTCATCTCCGTCTCCGACGACATCCCCGGTTCCAGCGTTAGGCGGTGGTGGTGGTTGTCCGACAACAGAACGCAACCGACGATAGGAGACTAGGGTATCGCTAAGACCTCGTCCAGGGACCCTCCAGGTCAATACAGATGCTGCTTTTTTTTGACTTCGGATAACCAGGGAGCAATAGCAGCTGTGTTTTGGGCTCTGAAGCAAATTTTCTAAGGATGTGTTTGATTCGGTGGATATGAGAGGAAGAGGAAGAGACAGAGATATCCCAGTTTCAACGATGTTTAATTCAGCATCATGTACCGACGTCAAAGTTAAGAGAAGAATATGCTTCAAAGATATCGAATGACATTATCTCTGAAAAAGGAGCGGACGAGCTGGTCCTTAACCTAGCCGCGAGTGAGTTTTTCCCAACCTTATCATCACACTTGCCCACCCCTCTGCGGGCCATGAGGCCCAAGGAGGCGAGAAAAATGCACGCCACTTCTGGTGACCGCGTCTGAGGCCCTTATGGCTCCAGCAACACTCCAACTCGTCGTCAGGAAGCCACGCCGCCCTCTAACGTCGCTGCAGCGTCAGTGCGCGTTGGGAGCCTGCGCCGCCGCTTCTACCCAAGCGGACGCCCTTTGGATCTCCACGCCTGACGCCACCGCCCTTCAGATCTCCTCGCCTGACGTCGCCGCCCTTCAGATCTCGTCGCCCGACGGCGTCGCCCAACGGCCAACACCTCGGCTCCGCTCAACTCCGCCCGACTCCGTGGTCCACTCGACTCCGCGTGGCAGTTGACTACGCCAGCTGCTTGACTCCGCTGCCGGCCACTGGACTCTGCTGCGTGCCCTTCTTTGGTGGCCGCTCGACGTCGCTCGCCAGCCTGCTCTCGATGCCCAACGCCGCCCGCCCGACAGTGTTTCTTCGGTGCTAAACAAGGTACGCAGCCAAAATCCTCCATTTACCAATTGACTGCTTCTGTGTAAAAATGAAAAGGTCAATTTGCTGCTATATGTTTCAATTGCATTGAATTTTTTTACTTATTTGTGCTTCATATGGTTCTGTTCCTGGGTTATTGTATTGTAGATGGATAAAACAAAGAATATTTTGGCTTGTGTGGCTGCAGCATATATGTTGCTATTAATGATGGCTAATATTATTGCATCTAAAAAAAAATATGGTGAATCGATTCTATATGGGCCAATGGCCGAAAGGGATAGGATGAGAATTGAGTACCTAAATACAAAAATATGAAAGAATGATACAATAAGTATCAACATGCTTAGACTTGGCAGAGAGCGTTTCTTCTGTTTTTGTATTGTTTTTAGGGATCGTGGTTTACTTGAGGACACTATACATATGTGTGTTGAGCAACAAGTAGCTATGTTTCTAAATACGGTGGGACATAACCTTAGAAATAGGTTAGTTGCTACTAATTATGATAGATCGGGTGAAACCGTTAGTCGGTATTTCAACAAAGTACTTCATGCTATCGGTGAGCTGCGGAATGAACTTATTAAGCCTCCTTCACTTGAGACGTCAAGCAAGATAGCAGGAAACCCAAGATACGATCCTTACTTTAAGGTGTGAGGTTCATCCTTATTTTTATTACATAGAATTATATCTATGTAACCTCTAACCTCTATGAAATATACTATAGGATTGTATTGGAGCTATAGATGGTACACATGTACGAGCATCTGTTTCTAAGGATATGGAGCCTTCTTTTCGTGGTAGGACGTCCCATGCCACTCAAAATGTTATGGCAGCGGTAAATTTTGATCTACGGTTCACTTATGTATTGGCTGGTTGGGAGGGCACAACACATGATGCTCTAGTACTAAGAGACGCTTTAAAACGTGAAAATGGCCTTCGTGTACCACAAGGTAATAGATAAATTTTGAATCAATTGTGAGTGCACAAGAAAGTGACACACTTGTCCCTCACATGTTAGGCAAATTCTATCTAGTTGATGCTGAATACGGAGCAAAATCAAGATTCATGCCCCCTTTTTGTGGTGTTCGGTATCACTTGAATGAGTGGGGGAGTAATCCAGTGCAAAATGAGAAAGAATTGTTCAACCTTAGGCATTCATCTCTACGTGTCACAGTGGAGCGTGCATTTGGTTCACTCAAGAGAAGATTCAAAATTCTTGATGATGCCACTCCTTTCTTCCCATTTTCTACTCAAGTAGACATTGTTGTAGCTTGCTGCATAATTCATAATTGGATCATAATGGATGGTGGTGATGAGATAATCATAGAAGAATCTAATTGGCCAATTCATAACCATGCTTCATCATCAACTGGTCAAGCAAGTGAACATGCATTCATGGTTAATTTCAAGCTGCAAATCGCGGATCAAATGTGGTAAGATCGTCAAAACCACTATGAAAATTAGTATCTTTAGACCTATGTATTGCTGTAATTTTTTTATCAGACTTATGTATTGCTATCTTTTTTTTTATCAGACCTATGTAATGCTGTAATTTATCAGACCTAATTTTTTAATGGACCTATGTACTGCTACAATTGGCAAATTTTGGTTGCTAGGACAAAAAAAAGTAGATAACATTGAGGAAGGTGAAGCCAGTGGCCATGTAACATGGAATTCAGCAGCATCCTCTTTTATGCTACGCCACCTAGCCGAGCTGGTAGCTAATGGCACAAGAACATCATCTGGATTCAAGAAAGTGCATCTCAATATGTGTGCTCGGGCTATCAATGAGCATTTTAAGACTAGGTACACTGGAGACAATGTGAAAAATCACTTGAACATGGCAGAGAAGGTATTCAAAGATACTTAGGCGAAAAAATGTGAGTGGATCTGGTTGGGCAGAGAAGGTATTGACCTGCTGGTAGGAGCATTTACAGCTGGAACTGATAGGCTTGCTACAGCTATAGAAAAGCTTGCTAGGAGTGACATGATCTTCCTCCAGATTTATATTCTATATTGAAAAGCCTTCCAAGTTTTACTAGTGGGCATGTCTCTTTCTATTTTGCTCATTTGGTTGCTAATCCTCACATTGGAAGGGCATTCTACAATCTGCCATTTGATGGTAAGATTGATTGGTTTGTGGGCTTATCACTGAGAAGTTTCTTGGAAACTAGGATCTGTTGGTCTATGAGGTCTTTTGATGCTGTTAGTATATACCCATTAAACATTGCATTGACAACTATGATCTGTTGGTCCGAGAGGAGGTTTTGTGCTTTTGGTATAGACACATGCTAATTATGTATGTGCACGACATGTATTTTATAATGTGCACATCGACTCACTAATTATGAATGTGTTAGGTTGATTAAGTATGATCAAAGTATGATCAGACTTGGCTATTACTAATATGTAATTATCAGACTTGACTATTTCTAATATGTAATTATCAGACTTGATTAATCTAATGTAATGTAATTATAATATTTGGTTATTATTATTATTGAAATATTACTATGTATTGTGTGTTGTGTATTACTGAAGGAGGTAACCTCACCTAGATGCTGTAAAGGTAATCATATCTCTTTTTACATTGTTATCCATCCAACCAAACATCTTTAGGGATAAATTTATCCCTTCAATTCATCCTTCCATTCAAACACTATAAGAGATGAACTCATCCCTGATATCCAGGCATGACTCTATCCCATCCCTCTCGACGAACTCATCCCTGATATCTAGGGATGACTCTATCCCATCCCTCTCGACGCTTAACCAAACGCATCCTAAGAGGTTCAGCAGGGTGGGAAGGGGCTTATCAGTCAGCTTTGATTGCAAAAGCTGAAGCCTGCAGGAAGGCTTGCAGTTGCTATGTGATGCATCCAATGCCAATGTCATTCTAGAGAGAGATTCAAAGGTGCTTGTTGATATGTGGACAGAGGACAACTATGAACCATCACAGGTTGAAAAAATTTGTTGGAAATTAAGATCAGTTCTTTCTTTTCTTCCTTTTCGATGGTGTTTACTAAATGTGATCCTAACTGGGTTGCTCATCTCTCTGCTCGTTCTTGTTTTGTTTGAGATCTTCCACCTTTATATCTTTTAAGCTGTTTCAAACAGGACTGGAAACTCTCTTATTAGTGAAATTGTTTCTTGATTAAGAAAACTATTTATCTACCCAAGCTATCACCACCTCTCTTCATTTTTCCATGCCAAGAACTGAATCGGGTGCCATCGCATCCCTGTTAGAATCGAGGATCGACGAACAATTATAGAAATACAGAAGACACAATTTAACCGTGCACATTGGCGGACCCAAGGCCCGGCGACCCTGGGCACCTGCCCGGGCTCCATGCCAGCCAAACTCAAAACACCCCTTCAGTTAATATGTTTTTGATAATCTAATTTTTTTCTCATACAGTGATTCAATAGCCTCCTCCAAACATAATATAAGAAATATTATATTAAAAAAGCTATAGTTATGTTAGTAATTGATATATTTGTGTAAACTTATTATCTGTTGATATATTTGCCTTAGATATATAGTTATGTTAGTAATTGATATATTTGCGTAAATTTATTATCCGTTAATATATTTGCCCAGACTACAGAAGTTCCGGCTTCTCCTTCCGATGAGGACGCACGTGCGCGAGCCTCTCCTGCTCATGCGCACCACTCGCTGAGCTGTCCAGAGCCAGCCATGCACAGCACGTTGGGCAATCCACGCTCACAGCTTGCCTGCACACACGCGCCGGCCATGATCGAGCCACAAACACGACACAACACTCGACTCGGCCGGATCACGTCCAAGTCGAGATTATGCCTAACAATCCCCCAGGAGGAACCAGCCATGGCCCATGGTCCAGGACCTGATTCCTGAATGTCTGGAACTCAGCGGACCCCGCCACCGTGCGCGATGTTTTCGCACAAAGGCAAAACTTATTAAAAAAGTTTAAAAAGCTGTTAAAAAATAAATTGCTGTTTAGTTTATTTTGAAAAACTGTTGAATTAAAAAGCAGCAAAATAAATTTATTATTTAATATAGTTTTTACTTATTTTTATAAAAAACTTAGAAATAAACTGTCAGAAACACACCCGCAACCCGTCCGTGAACGAGTTGCGTCGAGAAATTTCCATGGCAGCACATGTGGGAGCTGGCGGTCATCGGGAGCAGCATGAGGCGGGCAGACTGAGCGGATGACGTAGCAGGTGTGAGCAGACCCGCAATGCGGTTGGTCAGCATGGTGCGACAGCAGGAGGCGGGCCGCCGGCAAGCGGGCTGAGCAGGCGGTGAGGCAGCGGGCCACGTCGGGTGGCACCGTGGCGGGCTGGCTAGCACTGGGGGACGACGCGACTGGCGCAAGCACGTGGCCGACTGGCACGGAGATGGGGATGACACAAGCAGGTGGCGCGAGGTGGGCAGGCCTGTGCGAGGCAAGCGAACGGCTGGACGCAAGCTGTCAGCGGTAGGGCGAGCAGGCGGCACAGCGTTGGGTCAACATGGGGCCAGGCGGGCGGCCGATGAGCAGGCGGTGTGAGGCAAATGAGCAGTGGATGTCGTGTCCAGGTGGCCCACGCTCGAGCTCCTATGGCTCACGGAGCAGCTTTTTCTTTTATCGCTTGGCAACTCACCAACACGAAAATCCAAATGTGAGTTATGGGAGAACCGGCCCATTACAACTCTACCAAACCCATTTTTACAGCAAACCCAATCCAACCTAACCCAATCTAATCATCCTCATCTGTCCAAGCTAAACCCATTTCCATCCAACCCATTAGCAGACCTACTGAGATGCCAGGATTTGCACGTGATGCCGTCCAAGACCACCAAGGCCACCTGACCAACGCCGTCGTTGGGCGTGGGCCGTTGTAGAACTTGTTCATTTTGTCATGAAATAGACATGAAATAGGTTGGAAGGAATGTGATTGATCAGCTGAGTTTCAAAACACAGCTCTGACGGAGAACAACGATTCGGTTAGGACTAGACTAGTTTGAAAATCAGCTCATACCATTTAACAAAACCGCACTAGTTGAGTATTGGAACGAAATCGATTGATGGAAACATTGTGATGAATGTAAGATTAAAAGAGCTATGGATTTGTTATTTGTGTTACCCAAACACAGAAATTTATCAGTGAGATTAGAGGAGATATGGATTTAATATTATACATGGTTTGAGTGACACACATGGATCCACTAGATCCTGACAAGGCATGAATACGGTTCAAAAACATTCCGCAGCTACTGAACAAGGCTGTAATTGGGCCACCGGGGCGAGGAAGCCAGCAAGAGGGCCCGGGGGGGGGGGGGGGGGGGTGCTGCAGCTGTGCGGAGGTAGGGGCATAGTCGTCTTCGCCTATCCTCCTTGCTGCTTGCCGAGTCTTCCAGATCTTCTTCACTCCTCTAAGACCCCACTTAGAATCGAACAATGAAAAACGTAGAAAAAAAATATAAAAATGAGAAAAATACAGGAATGGAGAAAGTGAAAAAACTACAGGAATTGAAATAAAAGAATTTAAAACTTTTAGTGTTTGAATTACATGAATGAAAAACGTAGGAATAAAAGAAATATTTAGAGGCAGTTATGCCCAACAATACTTAGCTGAATATAAAAGTAAATAATTTTTTCTTTGACATGGCACATCGTCTAAGAAAAATAAATCTTAGGACTAGTGAATGAATTGCCTTACTCAAATAAGAGTGTTGCTTGCATCGTCTATGCTACCGTACATAATTAGGTATCGGCAAAGATGATTTTTTTCGAGATCTCAAAAGGATGACACTATCCCTTAATCCTCGTTGAACCACTCCCGTCGAAGTATTGCTCCCTTATACCGTTTCCGAAATAATGCTCTTAAAAGTACGCTTCACTTCCGGAGTGATGTCACCGATGATCCTGACTGTAGCGAACAATACCCTGCTACAAGAGCAAGCCTCCAAGGTTCGGGTATTCTCTCTTGATATGCCTTTCAAGCACAGGACTCGAAACCGCTCATAAACTTAACATCGTCTTTCACAATTTTTTTAAAGCTCGAATACCGACTCCTATCTAGTCTAGACTGACTAACCTAAGAGTAATAGACAAAGATCACTCCTCTCAAAGCCTCACAAATTCTAGAAATATATGAATGCTCTATTCACTCTTCTACTGGCATCGTGCTCTCTCTTTAATGTCCCTTGTTCTCTCACAAGTTTACTCCAACAATTCAAACACACTGAAAAACATCCTCCTCCACGGTTTAAATAAGCTTCAAACCTAAAAACAAAGTGGCCTAGGTTCATCAAGGCCAGACTTGTCTCAATCAATCCTGCATAAAAAGAATAGAAATGCTCACAATTGTTTAGGAAAAATATAGTTCAAATTGGTAAAGAAAATTTTAGTACAATTCATAAATTCTAAGCCTACCTTGCAAGGATAAATTACATCAGTTGAAATCCAACAATTTTCTGGTTGAAAGATGAGCAATCGGTTTCAGGCAACTAAGATCTAGAATGAGATTTAGGTAAATCGTGAGCTCATAGATTGGACCAGCGACAACCAGAAAAAGAAACACAAACGCTACAAGGGGAGAAATCAAGGAGAGGAGAAAGAAGCATACATGGGTGAGAAAGAGATATAGATTGAGAAAGAAAGGATGGAGCAGCAGCTCTGCTCTGATCCTCCCCCTTCCTGTTAGATCCACCTACCCCACGCTGGATTTGCCGGCTCCTGGGCGGACTAGCTGCTCCACATCAGATCTGAGCACGACGGCTCTGGCCTCGCGCGGCTTGTGCCCAGCGCGGCGTGTTGGTGCACAGGGCGGTGTGGGCAGGGGCGCACGACAGCTGCAGGCGTGCCGGTCGAGGGGCGGCGTAGCAGCTGGCCGGAAGGGCAGCGCTGCTGAGTCACGTGAGGAGAGGAGGGTGTGGCAGTCGCGTGTGGAAGAGGGGTGAGGGGTTGGGGGAAGGCGCGGCGCAGGGAGGGACGCGTGGTTGTCGGTGCCGGTGTAGAGATGGCGAGCGGCTGCCGGTGCCGGAAGGAGGGGCGGCAGCGTCTGGAGGTCGGAAGTCGTGACTTAGGTGCACGCATATGGAGGTCGGAAGAGTAGGGAAAAAGGGGTGGCGGGTGGGCTGGCTGTTGGCGGGCTGCGAAGTTTTTCACGATCTGATTGTAGTTTCAGTGCCAACAGGCGATCGGTTGGTAAAACTGAAATATGGCGACGACTGTAATTTGCAATAGTAATAACAACTAAAATAGTAATAACAACTGAAAAAGGGATTTAATAAGAGATAGTTTGTTTAAAACTTTTACTATGCGACCCTCCAACAGTATATTGTGATATTTAGCAACTGACTCTATATGTTAATTGTAGGTTACGGTATGTTGATATTTTTTTTGTGTATCCCTTTTTCTTTCAGGTGGAGCTGGGATCTGGGAGCCCGAGCCGGAGCTGAACCTTTGTTTTGAATGATGAACCTGAATATTTGAATCATGATAAGGTGGTTTAAGTTTTCACGTTTGATAATCATTTTCTCCAGATCATTTGAAACATCAGCTTGATATGTACAAGGTTCTGTAATGCTACATGTGGTAGAAAAAAATATCGGGTGGTGATGAATTTCAGACTATTGAAACTATTATGATTCTCCAAAGTAGGTCAGTATTTTGATTAGATGTAGCTATTGATCAATATTGTCAAGCATATTGTATTTATTTTATTGATTTTTAGATTCTCTATATTTAGGTACAATATCGCTATTAAGTGTGTAACCATTACATCTAGTACATTTGGTTATTCTTCTGACAGTGCGTGGTTTTCATAGATTCCTGTCTTACTGATATTTACATCAAAACGGTGGCAGATGACACAAAGGTTATGAAGTTCTTTTTGATGGTAAGGCTCTGCTGTAACTTTAGTATGCTTCAGTCTTACTGATATTTATCTGTACTGTTTTATATTGTGTTAAGATAAACATAATATAAGCTCAAGTGATGCTAACAATACAATAAAAACAATATAATAAATATAATGCAATAATAAATATAGCAAATTCTTTATCTACTTTCAGCTCCCAGTCAATGTATGCACGAGGGTTAAATTTTCCACCAAAACAAGATATGGACGAACCGATGACATACAAAATATCATCATTTACCTCATGTTTATGCATATTCACATTTTGGTGGGGGTGTGAGCCACCAACAACCATTCTCATGATGGTGCCTATCATTGTTAGCAAAACAGAAAAACAAGTTGACAAATAGCTAGATTGTGTCCAAATTTGCTTCTCTCAAGCTTACCCAAGCTCTTCCAAGTTCTTACCAAGCAGGGTTGATCTGCAACCAGCTGTGTCAACCAGCAGAGAGATTGGATGGTGCGATTGCCACAGATACAAAACATATTTGCTGTAGTAATCTGTGGAGCTCGGACAGTTTCAATTTGTAGCAAGTATTAGCACAATCAAATCAACAAATGCATAGTTGAATAAGTGTTCAATAATGGTACAATGCTGGTCCTAAGCTAAATCCTGCTAGAGACGCGAGCCTAGACACAAAGGTAGTCACACAAATGATACAAAAGGCTCAGGACGACATCAACTATAACTCTCACCACTTCTCTTTTTTTTGGCTTGATTCATTTATTTCTTTTTTGCTTCTTCTTTTTCTTTTCCTTTTTCTTTTCTTTCTTTTTTTTTTCTCTTTTTCTCTCCCTCTGTTTTCTTGGGATGAATTGAAAACAGAGATAAAGAAAAGTGCAGATAGCAGATAGTAGATATCAGATCTCTTTTGTGACTGCGATGCGCTCGAGTGGAATTTTTTTTGGCAATTGTTGATTCGTTGGAAAGATAACATAGAGATCTTTCCAGATTGTGCAAAAATGTTACAAGCAAACAATGGATCACAGAGGTATGGTAGTTTTTTTCCTCAACAAAATATGTTATCCGAATCTATTATTTACAACAAACTCAAATCTGAATTGATTTCTTCTTTCTATTATAGATATGAGACAAGGACATGATAAGAACTCGAAACTCTAATAGACTAAACGCTAAGACCAGTAATACGACACAATGATGCAACCACGAATTCAACAATGCAAATTACCGAAAAGAATGATACACAGGCCGAAAGGTCTAGGACAGCGGAACATATCAAAAAAAAATTTCTTGGCTTTTATGTGGACAGTAGGAATATGAATGAAATTACAAATGAGAGATAAATCTTACCAAGCAACCTGTTAGCTGATACCACTTGATAGGGACTTTTGTGCCAGATCTTTCGATGAGATGATAATGTTGACGCTCGGTTAGGGTCAACGTACGGAGAGCACTAGGTCGTGCGGGTCGCAACGGACCAGATAGGCGAGGTCACCTTCGATGGGTTCGAGAAGAAGTAGGTATCACGATTTCGCTATGAAAGCCACCTAGGTTTACGGGCAAACCTGCAAAGTGGTAGACAACACGCTTTCGTGACGAAAAACGATTAGTTTACAAGCAAACTAGCAAAGGCCGTCGAATCTCTCATCTGGGAGGGACCCTACTGAGCGTGAGCATCGCCGAACGTGCCCTAGGTCGGCCGACAGGCCCTAGGACGCCATCTATGGCCGTAGAGACGAGTGGATTAACATCATAGGAGCTTGGAAGAGGATTTGGGTTTGGAGAGGTAAAAAGTAAAAAAATAATTGGTAGAATCGATTGGGCTACCTCCTCAATCGGCTTTAGGCCTCCTTATATAGAGGTGGGGTGGTATTAACCCGTGCAGCCACGAATCTCCTTGATTAGAAAACAAATTACCTCTGATTTGGTGTCAAAACTAACAAAAACAGACTTTGGGTATCGGATACTCCGGCCCTGGGGACACTCGGGTACCGGACGTTCTGTCACATTGTTGGACCCTCTGCGAGTCTAAAATGCGGTTCCAGAAGGGGGTCGGCCAGCGTCTCCGGCCCTTGGCCGGACACTCCGGTACCTTGCCAGACACTCCGGGTGTCTAAAAATACGATTCCAGAAAGGGGTCTGCCGGAGTCTCTGACCCTGTTAAAGCTGTGATTTACTCGTGCGGACTCCGATTTAGGTGATCTATATACCCATTTTGATCGCCCCAGCAAGGGCTACGTTTTGAAACCTTCAAATTATGGATTTGACTTCATCTTCATGTCTTTTTAAGCACTTCTTTTCTTTTTTAGTAAAATTTAGCCAAACTCATGTTGGAAATCAATTCTTGTAAAATAACTATTACTGACCAAAATTTAGACATCTCTTACTATATTCAGCCTATCAAATATAAATTTTCGATCTTCTCGGGATGCACATTTTGAGTGTCAACACATGCCCCCCTATTTTTTGGTAAAGTTTACATACCAAAAAACATTGTTTGGACTCAAAATTATTCTAGAGTGATAAACAAAAAATCCATTGGCCAAGTTATCTCATAAGATGATATTCATATTTTTGGCCAAATAGAACTAAGCACTTTACCGCACGCTTGATATGCATGACAAATATTTCTATTGTAGCATTTTCCTTATATATCACTTAGCGGCTCTTGCCCTCTGAGTGCTGAAGTTATTACTAGCTCAATGATGGTTGGTTATAACTCATCGGCTATAGAAATCTCATGCCCTTCTACCTATGTCAAGACTATATCGTTCTGCATTTAAACACTCTAATCAAATATGTTCGGTAATAGAACTTAATGGTTCATAAAAATGCTTATATGCCAAACTTTGAACAAAATGCTTATATGCCAAACTTTGAACTTTTTTTGAAATATTAAGCTAGAATCACATGAGCAATGACTAAAAAAGATTCTCCAGCACTTTGATTCGGCTCTAACTTTAGAACAAAAATAGCCGAATTGTCACTTTCTCAATAAAAACCGGAACTTCCTGATTGCCAAACCGGAACTTGCAGTTTTTCAGGATTTCGACATTGGCAATTTCGAGTATCGGTCATTTGACAACCAAAAATTAAGTTTCATAGGCATTGCAACCGGATACTCCTCATGTCAAATACATAACTGCAATCATTATGTGCCTACATGCTTAACAACACCAAATTCATGATATAAGATTTAGCATATAGACATACATCAATGTGAGCACTATGATCCATCTTTCATCTAACTTATATGACCGAAATAGACTCCAAGAAGTAATACAAATGTCATATATATATAGTTATTTCGGTCTTCACAACTAAAATTAATTTCAACAATTCTATGGCCATTTAAACATAACCTTTCATGGCATGAGCAATATTTATACTTTCAAGTATTAAAATAAGATCAAGAAGGATGAGAGCAAACATACGAAGATGGCTCCAAGTCATACGCATTGGTGACATGGACAATGAATCAAGATGAAGAAATGACCAATAATCTGTATGATCGGGCACATATCTTAATTGTTTCTTAGCCCTTCCTTTTTCCACTATCTTCTTTGCACCCATCACTTGACATGATTGTCACGTTCTTGCAAATTCTCTTTGCGAATCCATACCATGCCCGCCTCTTTCAACTCTTTCGCACTAAGTTTTTGCAATTCCTTTATTTGCCAAGTTGAGAAACCGAGTGGACCCCTCGGTTTGATTTTTGTCATTGGAATTGGCAATTCTAATTTGCTCTTGGACACCTCCAACTTCTTTGGATCAGATTTGGCATCAAGAATATCAACACTTGGTTGCTTAATCTTTTTGCCATTAATAGATGAAGTTTTCAAAGCATGAATCGGCTTTCCTTCGCTTAAATTCAAATATGAACTTTAATCCTTATGGCCATCTTTTTTGACATGATAGATTTGTCGAACCACCTTCCTCTTCTCTTGATCTATTGATCAATTCTTCTTATCGAAACGGTCTCATGTGTATGGTTGTCTTCCAATGGTTTGCCTTATTGTATTTATATTTTGCCTAGGATAGAATTGAGGTTGCATCCATGAACCACGCCACTCTCGTGATGAATAAGGATGAAAACCTATAGTGGGTGATCCATATGGCATTGGTATAATCGGCGTAAAAGAAAGATGTGGAGCATCTGAATAAAATTTCTTCCTTTGCAGATTCGAATCCTTATGTTTGTATTGTGGAGGCACTCTTGGTAGATTAGGGTAATTAGGCTTAGAAGTACTCCTTGCATCTCTTTATTTTACATATTTAGCCAAAAGCTCCTCAAGAGTAAGCTTTAGCTTTCTACCCTCATGTTGGCTATGGCATTTACCTCCATCAACCTTTTTAAATTGACTCTTGGATTCTTGCTTATTCCATTGACTTTGCGCAAACCGAATGTTCCAGTTTGGTAAACCGGAAGTTTCAGTTTTTCAGCTTTGCTAGGTTTGGCCGATTTGAAGTTAATCGGTCATGAGCAAGCTTAAAAACCTTTTGCTGCCCCAGTACACGATGGATCTTCTACAATCTCTATAAAGTCGTCACCTTTAACAATGTCATCATGAATCGACACCTTTAACAATGTCATCATGAATCTCAACGGTAATTGCATTTTATTTATTTAGGGGCTTTAAATTATTTTTACCAAGAATCAACCAGCTGCTTTTAGATGAATCGGTCCGTGACCGATTTGATAATTCCTTGCAATCAAGACCAATTGGAGCCAACTGGTCATCTTTATATGTTTCTCCAAAACTCAATCGTCCTCTATCAATGGCCGATTGGACTTTTTGACGGAACATATTGCAATTTTTCGTACTATGATCAAAAGAATTATGCCATTTGCAATATACTCGCTTCCCTATATCTTGTAGTAATGATATGATCTTATGATCCATGAGCTTAATAAAATTATTGTCTAGCAAATTATCAAATAGGTCATCACACAAAGTCAAATCAAAAGTATACTTTGCTTTCTTTAGCCGATTCTTTTGAGGAGACGGCTTTAAGAGTGAGCAAACGAATGGTTTAGATTTCTCATCTATCCATTCGGCCATACATGTACTTGTGTTTCCATTTCAAGATGTTTTGGAATTTGTTACCACACTAGCATCGGTTTTTGCAACATTGGTTAATCTTGCTTTTTTTCTTTTAAGACCTGAATGACCACAAGTAAACCATTTGAATAACAACTTAGGCAATGATGAGGTTGAAACTTTGAATGCTAAAATATTACTGTTATCGGCCTTTATAATTTTTACAATGCATGGACCGACACTATGTGAAGACTCTGTTGCTAACAAGTAAATTACCCTCTCAATCGATCTTTTAGCATTATTTTCTATGCCAATACTAATGTATGTATTAACTGAAAATTTATGATCTGATTGGAAATTAAGTAAAGTACTTGTAAAGCATACCTTATCAAATGTGTTGGAGAGACGTGGAACTTTGATATGAATTGAACTTTGGTATGGCAACGCCTTCGTCTTCCTTTCGTCTCTGTCTCCATGCTCTCATTGATGCTCTTTGTTAACCGAACCTTGTTCGGTTACGGGTTGAGGTCGATGAATAATAAAATAATCACTTGACAAACATATGACCTCTTTAGAAAAATTGAACATAGCTACCTTTTTACATTTGATATCCTCATGTGTAGCTGTGTTTGTTTCCTCGATCTTGTTTGTACCTGATAATTTAGTAACAATCGGCTTTTTATTGGAACGACTTCTAATTCTTGCGAGAAATTCAGCAAATTCCGCATCTAATTTTTTCTCTATACTTTAAAATGCATCTCGAGGGAACATAGGAGCCATTGTTGATTTTTTAACCATTTGGCCATGATCATTATTTGCACTTTAAGCCGAATTAGTGAGTGAAGTATATGCAAGCGTAGCATGTGGAGGTATGTGGATGCTTGCTAAATTTTCATTAATTCGACTACAGTTTTCAGTAGCATGAGGAGCCGAATTATGACCATTAAGATTGAGTAAAATGCTGAATTTGTAGGTGTAACCTCCACTCTAGTAATATGCGAGGCATCATATGTCACTTGAGAACAATTAGATGAAAGATATGAACTAGTATGGTCATATATGTCATGTATCGGCACATTATATGAAGCTATTATAGATGGTGCAATTGTTGCCGATGCATTGAAAGCAGAAACACCATATTGTGTATTAATAAAATTATTGGTATGTGATGTTTCATAAAACTTAGTCGAACCCATCATGTTGGCCCAACCTTGATAACTAGCCATCGGCATATGAGCTTGTCTCACTGTCCATGCATGAGGATATGTGTATTGAATGTTGCTAGTAGAATTTAAACTTAGAGCAAATGCATCATGAACAATGGGTCTATGCATACATTCAGAATGATGATTCGAATAGTTAAGACCACCATATGTATAATGACTAGTTGATGCATATGCTCACTTAGGTATCTAGCAACATCAATATGAGAATTTGCGATGCTTGCAAAATGAGCATTAAGTGCTGATATTGCATATTGTACTTCGTGATCATCGTGGCGATATCGATTGCCCGCCATGTGTTTGCTTCTATTCTTGTCTTGATCACACCGCAAGAATAAGGTGACCTTGATTCTTTCTTCTTCGTTACTCTTGGCCCTTACAAGTAGAACCTGCAACAAGAATAAGAACAACCGCAGATAGATGCAATCGGTCCAAAAAGCTAGACGCGATGGTGATGACGAATCACAAAGATAGATCAATTAGAGAAAAGGCTAGGTTAGAAAAATTCGGTTACCATGATGAAAACCGAATAATCATCCCTAGCAGAGTTGCCAAAAAAGTGTGTTGACGCTCAGGTCGGGTCAACGCACAGAGAGCACTAGGTCTTGCAGGTCACAATGGACCAGATAGTCGAGGTCACCTTTGATCAGTTCGGGAAGAGGTAGGTATCACAATTTCGCTGTGAAGGGCAGTTAGGTTTACGAGCAAACCTGTAAAGTGGTAGACAACGCGCTTTCGTGTCAAAGAACGACTAGTTTACAAGCAAACTAGCAAAGGCCATCGAATCTCCCGCACAGGAGGGACCCTGTCTGAGCGTGAGCGTCGCCAGATGTGCCTTAGGTCGGCTGGCAGGCCCTAGGACGCCATCTATGGCCGTGGAGACCGGTGGATGGACATCATAAGGGGTTGGAAGAGGATTAGAGTTCGGAGAGGTAAAAAGTAAAGAAACAATTGGTATAATCGATTAGGTTACCTCCTCAATCGGCCTTTTATATAGAGGTGGGGTGGTATTAACTCGTGCAGCCACGAATCTTCTTGATTAGAAAACAAATTACCTCTGATTTGGTGTCAAAACTAACAAAAACAGACTTCAGATATCGGATACTCCGGCCTTGGGCCAGACACTCGGGTACCAGACGTTTCGGCACATTGTCGGACCCTTCGGAGATCTAAAATGTGGTTCCAGAAGGGGGTCAGCCAGCGTCTCTGGCCCTTGGCCGGACACTCTGGCACCGAACAGTCCAGTACCTTGCCGGACATTCTGGGTGTCCAGAAATGAGTTTCCAGAAAGAGGTCTGCCGTAGTCTTCGGCCTTGTCGTAGCTATTTTTGTTAAGGGTGTGATTTACTCGTCAGGGCTCTGATCTAGATGATCCATATACCCGTTTTGATCGTATCAACGAGAGCTACATTTTGGAACCTTCAAATCATGGATTTGGCTTCATCTTCATGTCTTTTTAAGCACTTCTTTCCTTCTTTTAGTAGAATTAGCCAAACTCTTCGAAAATATCCTCCACGTCACGGAATACATGTTGGAAAACAATTCTTGCAAAATAACTATTACCAACCAAAATTTAGACATCTACTATATTCGGCCTCTCAAACATGAATTTCTGATCTTTCCGGGATGCAAATTTTGAGTGTCAACACTATCAATTTGGTGGAGTCGACCCTCATGATTCAACTACAAATGAGCAGGTTATGTGCGCCTTAGCAATCGCAGTACCAACTCTGAATGGTTATTGACCCTGCTGAAACAGCAAGATCAAACTGATCACGAAGAACAAGCAAGAACAAGATAAACAAATACTGAAAATTGCTAGATCAAATATGAGTTCAAACTGAAAACACAAATGGTGGGGTTCTGATGGCAAAAAGACCGGTGGTCTGGTCAACATGCGCGCTGCAAGCAAAGTAGCTATGGCTAAACTTTTATCTATCAAAACCAAGTGTTCTTGATGATGGCTGAGGCCTTTAAGTAAGGTAGAGAACGACAAAAGGGTGCTGGGGTCGTCCTCAAATCTTAGGACGCACCTCTAATGGGCTCAACTTGATACACGGGCCAACGACCCAAGTTTGGGTGACGCAGCACCTTCTTTATTAAAATGACGATTAGCGCTGACTCAGATATGGTATAAAGATGAGGCTGCATTTTATTTGAAAGTAGACTTATTGAGCTTTTCAAAATGTACTTAAAAACCCAAATTAGATTTCATATGAAGTTGTGGCTTCAATTGCAAGTTTATACTATTATGCAGTTTGAATCTATCGTGTGTAAATATTTCTGTTGAAATCCTCATCAGAAGGTATGATGTCTACATCACGTAGCCTGTTGATGAGCTCCTCCATCGACATTGTCTTCAAGTCCATCAGCAACTTGATAGCACACGTGATCTGGTTGTACTTTGCCAGCACAGCTCAAAGCATCTTCTTCACATGCGGACTTCAATCTTCTCCCCCAACTTGTGTAGTTCTGCGATGAGAGAACCGATCCGCACTGTAAAGTCATCAACGGACTCACCCTCCGAGAAAGCCGCGTTGTCAAACTGCTTAAGGAGGAGCTGCACCTTGGCCTCCTGCACATGCGCATCGCACATCCACATTAATTACCGCCTCCCAAGCCTACTTGGCGCTCTTCTTCACGGCAAGTCCAGATCTCATCTCCGGCAGCACTGCACGAAGAATGGCGGCTAGTGCCCACCGATCCTTGCCGCGCTCAGCCTTGCCTGCCTCGACAACATCCCAGAGCTCAATGCCCTCCTGATTGACCTGCATCACGAGCGCCCACTCATGATAGTTCATCTTGAAAGATCAGCATGGGAAGCTCCATCATGCAGCCGGTCACATGCTCCACCACGACCGGACATGGTGGAGCGCATGGTGGAGCGTCGCCATCACTTCCAGAGCCCGACCCGAACAACTTCATCGGTGGAGTCGGCATCTCCTCACTCAAACCAAGCTCGGAATACCAATTGTTGGATCACCACATGACTCACTTACACAAACGCTTGGCTGGCTGCAGGTTGAAGATGCACAGTGCACAAGAGACAATAATGGCGCATGAATGCCGCAGAGCACAAACACTGCATCCCTGTATTGCTCACTCCTTGGCACACACAAGAAGGATGAATACACGACCTTTTAAAGACCTTTTAAACACCACGAAAATGCAACACCCAAGCAAACGTGCCCACGGCTTCTATGACGCATGAACGCTCACACTCCATCCCTGGCTCATGGACACTACGGCCACACACAAAGCACGCACACACACACCTAGAAGCACAATATCATGCTTTATTTTCAAACAATGTGCAATGCGTTGACAACCCAACGATGATGCCTAGGGAAAAACTGAGCAGTGTAGCTTGACCACGATGACCCAAATTGCTGCCTTATAATGATGATGACTATCGGAGTCATATCCTCTGGGTACTTACGGCCTGGGGTTACTCGACGGCCCAAGCTACAATCTACGGCCCACCAGCAACGACTAGCCCACACACTTGATGGGCCCAAAGGAAGATTCTTGCAAGTTTTTCAGCCCAACCAGAGGGTCAGGCGCATCCAGTAACCAAGAGCCACCCCGATCCCCATAGGGTCGGGGGCTGCGTAACGACAAGACTTGACCACTCGACGGTCAAGTAACCGACTTACTTTCTGACCCTAGGGTCGGGCGACCAACCCGCGACATGGCCCCTGCCAGTACAGAGATTCTTGACGACTGTACAAAGGAGGTAGGGAGGTAAAGCAAACGGTAAAGCAACTTTGTCCCCCCTAGCGCTGAGCAGGAGATAGGCGAAGGATGACAGCTGGTGCCAGAGGACTGCCCGACGCCAGAGGATCATCAGGAGAACATTCTTGAAGATGCCGTTGGCCCCACCCGTTAGAGGGGGTCCGTTTTTGTGGCGGCCAAGTTTCGTGGCGGCCCTGCTCGTCAGAGGAAGCTCCATACTGCGGGGACCAAGTTTGGCCACACCCACCTGTCAGAAGGCATCTAGTTCCGTGAGCGTCAAGTTTAGTTGCGGCCCCTACTCGTCAAAGAGCCGCCCGTTTCACCCATACTCTGTAACCTCGTCCGGCCTCTATATAAAGGCCTGTCAGGGACCCCCGTACAATAGGCAACAAACATCACACACACACACTTGCAGAGGCGTGCTAGGGACTCTGCCCGCGTAAGAGCCCTTTCGCCGTTGTAACCCACTCGATCATACATGAAATCATCGTTTTTGACCCCTGGACATAGGGTATTACACCTCGCGGTGGCCCGAACCAAGTTACGTTCTTGAGTCCTTTGTGGATTAGGCCATATCGATTAGTAAGACGCACCGTACCCCCTCCGATCGTATAAATTCGTACTGTGCCAATGTACGGAACACCGACAATTGGCGCGCTAGAAGGGTGCCCGTGCGCCTTGCTTCGTCATCGATGGCTTCGATCTTCGCTCTGGTGGGAGAGGCTTTGGTCTCTCGCGTGCGCTTCGGGAGTTTCACGATCGCCTTCACTCCAGACGGCCAGTTGTTGCGCGTCCCTGTCTTCGCTACCGGCCAAGCCTTCTGTTTCGGGGGCCTAGACTTCACCGCCAACATCGTCGATGAACTTCGTCTCCGGGTGCCGCATGCCAAGCGCACGGCCTGGCGTCATCGAATTCGCACCACGTTGGTTCACAATCCTTCGCGCGAGTGCTTAATGCTCCACGGCCCGAGCGCTGGGGGCACTCCCTTCGACGCAACGCCCGTCGGCGACACTTCGCCGGGGCATCGTGCGACAAGCATCATGGAGGAGACCCTGCGTCGCATATCGTTTGCCCGGAAGGCCAACT
The DNA here is from genome assembly GCA_001602315.1 of Zoysia pacifica. NCBI lineage: Eukaryota > Viridiplantae > Streptophyta > Magnoliopsida > Poales > Poaceae > Zoysia > Zoysia pacifica. Next base: position 69,064 of record BCLH01001004.1, on the reverse strand, counting down.
CCACTCGACAGGGTGGATCACCACCTTCGGCCGCCGTCAGCCTTCAGTACCGGGCCCGCACCGCCTATCAGCAGATTATGGCGGCAGACATGCCCACCTTCGACCCCGCGACCGACAACGTGGTGGCAGCTGCGAAGATTCTCCACGAATTCGTGACCCCAGTAAACCCTATGGTCATCGAAACCCATAGTCATCTTCGTGCCTTCCTCGACACTGCGCTCCAGCAGCATGGGACCGAGGTGCCTACACCACCACCGTCCGAGGTCCGTAGCAGCCACCGAGCGGCAAGGCAGATCGTTCAGATCTCTGCCCGCCACCATCCAACGGCACCTCAACTGTGACCACGACGTTCACCACACCATTGATGCCCGACGGCAAGCCAGAACTGACCTCCAAGTTGAGTCACGCCAGGAACGAACTCCTGGGTACTCCAAACGTCGTCGCCAGGAACGAAATCTGGACCACTACGAACGTCGGTGCGCCCACAGCTACTCCCGGAGCCCTAGCCCCGATGGGGTCGGGCCCTGTGCCTTCGGACGCGCCATCCGACGTGCGCGGTTTCCAGATCGATTCCGCGTGTCCTTCAACATCAAGTACACCGGTGAGACCAACCCTGCCCACTGGCTCGAAGATTATCGTCTCGCCTGCAGAGCCGGGGGTGCGAATGACCTGTTGCCATTCAGTACCTGCCGCTCTTTTTTTCCAACTTGGCCAGGGGGTGGCTCGAGCACCTTCTCGAGGGCAGCATTCGTTACTGGTTCGACCTTCGTCGAGTGTTCATCGGCAACTTTCAGGGGACCTACACGCGTCCAGGCAACTCCTGAGATCTAAAGAACTGCAAGAAACAACCCGAAGAATCGCTCCGCGACTACATCCAGCATTTCTCGCGCAAGCGGAATGAGCTGCCCCACGTGAGTGACGCTGACGTCATCAAAGCCTTCACCTGCGGTACAACTTCCAAGGCTTTCATCCACATGTTGGAGTGTAAAAACCCTCGGTCGGCTCATGCACTACTCGAATTGCCACTACTTTCTCCACCGAGGAGGAGGCTGTTCAAGAAAACCTCGATCAGAGGCCGAGACAAGGATAATGAGAAGTCCTAGTCCGACCGCAAGTCTGATTACCACTCCGACCGGCGTTCTGACTGTCGGGACGACCGAGACGGCGGTAGCTCCAGCAACAAGAAGCCCAAGAAGGGTCGGCAGCATGACGACGAATTCGTGGCCGTCGCCGAACATTGGCCCTGACCCTACGCCAAGGCTTCGCCTGAGCACAACTTTTTCTAGAAACTTCTAGAGAAGCCCTGTCCGAACCACTCCACTCCAGTGCAGCACCACTACAAGGACTGCTGTCTGATGCAGTACTTCCTGAGGAGCCATATCCGTGTCTAGCCACGACCGCCTCAACGTCCTGACCCTTCGGAGAAGGGTGCCGAGTAGAACACCAACCCCGCCTTTTCCGAACCTGAAGGCTGTCTCATGATTTTTGGTCGGCCGTGGGCTTACGAGCCTCGACATCGCCAGAAGCTGCTATGGTGAGAAGTCAATTTCGTCGACCCTGCCGTACCAACCTACCAAGTGATCAGAGGCGCCCATGACCTTCGACAGATCCGACCAGCCCGACCGGGTGCCTCAGCCGAGGCATCTTCCCCTGTTGCTCGATCCCATCGTCGGCAACACGCGCCTCACCAAGGTCTTCATGGACGGTGGGAGCGCCCTCAACAACCTCTACATCGACACCTTCAACGCTATGAGGCTTTCACAGTCGGATCTCCGGCCGAGCCATGCTCCGTTCTAAGGGGTAATTCCGAGGGACCGCGCCGTCCCTTTGGGATAGATCAACCCCCCAGTCACCTTCGGCGACCGCAACAACTTCAGCACCGAGACACTCACCTTCGAGGTGGTCGACTTTATCGGAACCTACCACACCATCCTCGGCCGACCCGCCTACGCCAAGTTTATGGCTATACCAGCTACGTCTACCTCAAGTTGAAGATGTCGGGTCCCAAAGGCGTCATCACCGTGGCTTCACACATCAAGCAGGCTCTCGCATGTGAGAAAGAAAGTTTCGAGCTGGCCCTCGCTCTCTCAAGGTCGGTCAAACTAGAAGAGATCAGCATGTTTCAAGGGTCAGCTTTGACCTCGACCCTCGACTCCAAGCCGTCAACTTCTCCGTCCTTTCGAACCAGATAGTGACTTCAAGGAGATCATCCTCGACCAATCCGACCCCACCAAGAAGGCTAGGGTCGAGACGGCGCTTTCTGACAAATAGAAAAGTGCGCTCTACGACTTCCTCATCCGAAATAAAGACGTCTTCGCCTGGGCATCCCGAAGGAGGTCGCCGAGCACTCCCTCAACAAAGCCTGGATCTTGACCCGTACAGCAACGACTCTGACATTTCGACGATGAGAAGAAGGCCATAGGGGAAGAAATCACCAAGCTGCTCGATGCTAAGTTCATTCGTGAGGTCTACCACCCCGAATGGCTAGCCACCCCTGTAATGGTCAAGAAAAAGAATGGTAAATGCAGGATGTGCATTGATTATACGAGTCTCAACAACCAAAGGATCTGTTCCTTTGCCGAGCATAGATCAGGTGATTGATTCGACCGTTGGCTGCGAGACCCTTAGTTTTCTCGATCCGTACTCTGAGAACCATCAGATTTTTATGCGAGGTTTCGACCAGCCCACCACGTCCTTTATTACTTCGTTCGGCTCTTTCTGCTACGTCATGATACCTTTCGGGCTTAAGAATGCCGGTGCGACCTATCAACATTGCATGCAAAAGTGCTTTCACGATCAACTGGGTCGGAACCTTAAAGTCTACGTCGACGACATCATTATCAAGATCTGCAAGGCCGACGGTCTCATTGCCACCAAGAAGAAACCTTCGCCAACCTCCGATGGTATCGCTTCAAGCTCAACCCCGAGAAATGCGTCTTCGACGTTCCCTTCGACAAGCTGTTTGGGTTCGTCATCTTCGAGAGCACGGCATCAAAGTCAACCCCGAGAATATAGCCGCGATCCTGAATCTCAGCCCCGTCAAGAACATAAAAGGCATCCAAAGACTTACTGGGTGCCTCGCGGCCCTCAGCCGTTTCATCTTCTGACTTGGTGAGAAGGCAATGCCTTTTTACCGACTACTACGCAAGTCCGACGTTTTCACCTGGACCATCGAGGCCCAGGAAGCATTTGAACAATTAAAGACTACGCTGTCCACACCGCTGGTCCTCGCTTCGCTGGCCCCCAACGAGTTTTTGCTTCTATACATCTCCGCCACCTCCAAGGTGGTTAGCACCGCCCTCGTCGTCGAGCACTCAGAGGAGGGTCGGGCTTTGAAAGTCCAACGGCCCATCTACTTCATCAGTGAAGTGCTCGCCGACGCCAAACCCGCTACACGCAAGTAGAGAAGTTAATCTATGCCATCTTTATCACCAAGCGCAAGTTACGTCACTACTTCGACAGCCACTCTGTCCAAGTGGTAAGAAGCTTCCCACTCGGAGAGGTCATCACCAACAAAGATGCGGTCGAACGGATCACCACGTGGGCAATGGAGCTCATGGGCCACGACATCTCTTATGTGCCGAGTCAAGCAATCAAGTCCCAAGTCCTCACCAATTTCATCACCGAAATGGACCGAAGCTCAAGAGCAGCCGACCCCCGCCGACCTCGAGCACTGGATCATGCTCTTCGATGGCTCATGCATGCTTCGAGGCTCGGGGGCTGGCATCGTCCTCATTTCTTCAAAAGGCAACAAGTTCCGCTACATGCTCCAAATCTATTTCCGCGCCTCAAACGTCACGAAGCTCTCCTTCACGGTCTGCGAATGGCAATCACCCTCGATGTTTGACGATTCTATGTCAAGGGCGACTCCGAGCTCTTTGTGAACCAAGTTATGAAAGCCTCAAGCTGCCGTACTCCAAAGATGGAAGCCTACTGCCAAGAAGTTCGTAAGCTCGAAAACAAGTTCAGCGGGCTTGAGCTCCATCACATCCTACACCGTGACAACGAAGTAGCTGACTACCTTGCCAAAATGGCCTCGAGCAGGGATCCCGTGCCCGACGATGTCATCCTCGAAATCCTCACGGAGCCAACCATCAAGATCAAAGAAGAGGCTGACCCCTCGTCCGACGCCCAGGTCGGCCCGCTGGCCCCGATAGTCAGCCAGTCCGATCTGACCCCAGGATTGGAAGTGATGGCCATCATACTCAACTGGTTCCAAGATATCTTCGCCCTCTTGCAAGATGGCACGCTCCCCACAGACACCAACGAAACCCGACGTGTCTCTCGGCGAGCAAAAGCCTACACCATTATCAACGATGAGCTATAAAAGAAAAGCACCAGCGGTGTTTTTCAACGCTGCATTCCCCGAGAGGAGGGTCGGCATATCCTCGACGATATTCACTCGAGAATTTGCGGGCATCACGCCACCCTGAGGACCTTGGTGGGAAAAGCTTTCCGCCAAGGATTCTATTGGCCTATAGTAGTCGCCGACGTCGAGTAGTTGGTCCGCACCTGCCAAGGGTGTCAATACTATGCTCGACAGATCCACCTGCCGGCCCAAGAACTTCAAACAATCCCGATCACGTGGCCCTTCGCGTTTTGAGGCCTCGATATCCTCGGGCCCTTCCGAAAAGCGCTCGAGGCCTTCACCCACCTCTTCGTCGTCGTCGACAAGTTCACCAAATGGATTGAAGCCAAGCCGGTGCCCTCTATCAACGTCGGTCGAGTGGTTGAGTTCTTCTACGACATCATCTACAGCTTTGGGGTTCCAAACTCTATCATCACCAATAACGGTGCGCAATTCACTGGTCGACAGTTTCACGAATTTTATGAAGAGCATCACATTCGACTCGACTTTGCATCCGTGGCCCATCTGAGGACCAACAGGCAGGTTGAACGTACCAATGGCATGGTGCTCCAGGGGAATTAAAACCCGAATCTACAACTAAGTTGAGAATGTGGCCAGATGGTGGGCCCAGGAACTCCCCTCCACCCCAACCGAATGACGGGCTTCACCCTGTTCTTCATGGCATTTGATGCCGAAGCCATTCTGCCGGCCGACATCGACTACGACTCACCGCGAGTGCAGGCCTACAACGAAGAAGCATCGAAAGCTGCACGACAAGACGCTCTGGATCAACTCGATGAACCACGCGACGTCGCCATCCTATGGTCGGCCAAGTACCAGCAAAGTCTCTGTCGGCTACACGCTTGGCGGATCATGGGTCGTGCGTTCAACGTCGGCGACCTAGTCCTGAAGCGAGCCCAAACCGATGCCGAGAAGCACAAGTTGTCACCCCTCGAGAAGGGCCTTTTGTAATCAAGCGTGTTCGAAGGCTCGGCGCCTATAAGCTCGTGACCGAGTGGCGCAGAAGTCGAAATGCCTAGAACATTAAAAACTTGCATCATTTCTATGCATAATAAAATCAAATAAGTTTCTTGAGCAAATCCTATTTCTTTTTATGTTCTGATTGGTGGCGTGCGGCCAAAAGGCCGACCCCCCGCCGACCGGGGGTATCTGAGTGTCCCCTGCGACATGTTCGCTGACCCTCATAGTGCTTTCACTGAATCCTGCAGTACAGGCCTCGAGGCCTCCCGCCCGACGGTCGGTTCGTACAAGTCTCGAAGTTAAGTCTCAACCCGTGCTGGCGTGAACTTCGAAAGTTCCCTTGGGTTCGACTTGATTTCACTTAGAGCGGCGTTGCGAACTGACCCCGTCGTTTTCGCAGGCTCCGTGCCTTTCGTTTTTGATCATTGGCTCCGTGCCTCGTTCTCATTCTAAGGCTCCAGCTTGGTCCGCTCAAGTTTCGAGGTTAAATCCCAACCCACGCTGGCGTGAACTCCGAAAGTTCCTCGGGTTCTGCGTGATTTAACTAAGAACAGCGTTGTGACCCAACCTTGTCGTTTCCAGGCTCCGCGCCTTTTGCTTTTTTCCTTGAGCCTCGTTTCTTGCCGATCCTCGGACATGTAAAGTAAATTCTAAGTGCTAAGCGTTTGAGTCTTTCCTCGTGGCTAACGATCGACGACCCGGGTTGGTGACGCCTTATGGCTGCATTGAGTCCGATACTCGACCCTATGACGTATACCTGACGTGGTCGCTCTATCAATGCCCAACGGATGACAAAGAAACGCAAAGTTACTAAGAACATTACTTGGCACGGGCAAGGGTCAGAATGCATTACTGCTATTAACATATCTTACAAGTGATGCCTGAAGTGCATCACCAAAAGTCATTACAGGGAAAACAAAAAGGGTAAATTCCTTATCACTCATAAAAAAACTTGCAGTTCCTCATCAGCCACTTAAAATTTTCAATTTCCTTATCAACCATCAATATTAAATTTCTTTCTTTATTCACCACTATTATACATTTAGGGGCTTGAAAAAGACTCTTATGCCCTTCTATCAATTTTTCCTAAGTTTTTATCACTTACTCATTTTAGTGAACGTTTTTTTTCGTATCGAGGGTTATTAAATTTTCAAAGAGGAATTTTTTTCACTTTAAATTCAAATTCAAATTCAAATTTTAATTTAATATAAACCATTTATATTTTCTTTTAAGCTCGTGGGCCATAATGTAAATTTATGAGATATAACTGATTGATAAAACATTCACTGAAATGGGTAATAAAGAAATTTAGTAGAAAAATGATTGAGGGGCAAATAGGTCTTTTACAAGTCTCTAAATGTATAAAAGTGGCTAATAAAGGAAAAAAGTTAACAATGGTGGCTGATAAGGAATTTGTAGTTTTTAGGATGGCTAATAAGAAATTGACCCAAACAAAAAAGAGAAGACCTAAAACCTATGGGTTTTTGGGCGACAGCGGCGGACCCTGGGGTCGGGTCGGCATGGAGCCAAACCTCTCCCGCACGAACTCCCTCCTATGGAAGCCGGAGCAGAGGTCCGCCGCCTGGGCGTGGTCCGCCGAGACGTTGGAGTCTCGCACCCGGACGAAGATGTTCCGGAACACGCGGCTCACATCCGCCATCACGTCCCGGAGAGCACCTATCGCGCCTACAAGGCAAGACAAAGATAAACAACCGACCCTAAAACAACCCTTCAAACACGATCTGCAAATATACGTACCGTCGCGTTCCTCGATGGCAACGCTGGTGGCGTTCTGCACGTCCTCCTCCTGCCGCGTGGGCCACAGCCTCGTCAGAGGACAGGCGCAGGGCATCAAGCTCCACGGTGAGCTTCTTGACCTTGTCGTCCGAGACGACGAGCCTCGCCTCGACGACAGCACACTGCCCCGCCACCTCCTTCGCCTTCGCCTCCGCCTGCTCGGCTCGCTGGTTGAGCTCTGAACAAAGACGATCGGCTTCAACTTTCCTATTCCTAAGGGTAGGATGAGGTCGGGAGCAAGGGCAGGAGCGTGATACTTACGAACGGCATTGAACTGCAGCTGCGCGAGCCCGGCAGGGTACTGCTTCCTCTCCTCTCGGGCCGTGAGAGCCTCCGCTCGAGCAGCCCGGGTGTCTTGCCGCGCCGCCGAGTCATCCTCCTGCGCGGCCTTGAGCTCACGGCGAAGCCGTTGGTCGTCCTCCGTTGACACCTCTTGGCCGGCCCGAGCCCGATCCAGCGCCACGCGGAGGGGCACCACTTCGGCCCGTAACGCCGGGTCAGATAGAGACTGACCCAGTGTCTAGAGCACGATCCACTGCAGTGACACGGCTTAGTACCGCAAATAAAAGGTTAGTTTTCGAGAAATTCTGAGTTATTACTAACTTACCTGTGATTCCTGCACGGCCTATCGCAGAAGATGTTGCGACCTGCGGCCAGTCGGTCGAGGAGCTTCTTCGTGCCCTCGCCGACCTCAAGGATGATGTCACTATCCGACGCGTGGCTCGCTCCGACGCTTCATCCAACGGGGGGTCGGACACTATCCGCTGCTCTGAGGCTGAGGCCCCAGAACCACCAACACTGGCCACCGCGATAGTTGTAGTCGCAGCGGCCGTCTCCACCGCTTCCTCGCCGACCGTCGTGGCAGGCACCACGGCTATCACTGCTTCCTTGCCAAAAATAATATGCAATGAAGGTGAAAATAATAATTCAGCTATTCTAAAAGTATCTGTTGGGTAATGGTACTGCACCTGGCCATGACGATTCATCATTGCAAGTTTTCCTAATCATCTGTTTTTACTCGAGGTTCAACTGTTTTTGCAAGGATTTTAGGCTGCATTTTACTAAGCATATGAAGCATCGATGGCTAGAGACTTAGGCTACTGCTTACCACAAACCAGGAATAATCCCCTCTGCCAATTTGGACCCAAATTAAACTGGTCACGAAGCAGTACAACCTAATCGCAAATTCACAATAACATGTCAAAGGGGATTCACTCTTGACCTCGTCGATCTGCTGCGGGCGACCTTCACGGAGAACCCGGTGGCAGCGTGCTTGTCGTGGTAGAGCACCGCGCCCTTGGCCTTCTTGCTGCCAAAAAATTTAAAAAAAATAATCCATAACAACTCCCCATTTCAGAAGACCGCCTACAGAAACGCAAGCAAATCGGGTCCCCTGAGATCGAATCTCCAAGAAATAGTTCGCTCGTAGCCGGAAACCGAGCAAATCGGCTCCCCTAAGACCGAATCTCCAACAAATGGTTCGGATCGACGGTTACCTGCTGAGGATCAGCATCGGTGACCTCGAGCAATGAAGGTATGGTGGTCACGGCCACGTGCTGCATCGCCGTCACAGCGGGGGCCCCCTGCTCCGGCTCGCACGTCATCGCTGCTGCTGCCGCCGCGGGGAAGAGAAAGAGGGTCGGGAGCACGCCGAGCGCGGGGAGATGGCGACGGGGAGCGCGGCGCGAGCACGGGTAGGGCAGGGCGGTTTGCGGGGACGGGGACAGGGGCGGCAGCGGCCTGCGGGAGAGGGCGGCGCGGGATTGGAGGAGGATCAGGGAATGATAGGGGACGGCGCGGGGGGAGAGAAGGATAACCCTGCCACGCACGGCCGAGATCGCTGCACGAGACGACGAACAGATAAGATGGAGGAACCGTAGTTTGCTACAGTCTATGAATAGTGTCTCACGCCGCCAAAACATAAGTACGTATTGATTACACGTGAGGCCCGCCATCTGCCTACTACAGCAAGTGCGTGATATTCCCGTCTCAGATGTCTCTGATACGCATCAGCGAAGGGTATTTTATGCGCGTCTCTAATGTGAATCAACAGCGACGGTTGTTTTTTAGACTCGTCTCTAATGCTCACATATCAGCGACGGCTGTTCTACGCATGTCTCTGATACATACACATCAGTGACGGCTGTTTGAAGCGCGTCTCTAATGTGAATCATCAGCGAAAGTTGTTTTGGGCCCGTCTCTGATGCTCACACATCAGCGTCGTGTGTAATTCTACACATCACTGATGAGTCATTTACGCCGGCTTTTTTTATGACGTCACTAATGATGATGTCTCTTTTGTATCAATTTGTGGTAGTTTGACGTCCCCCTCGACGCCTGCAGCCAAGGAGGACGAAATCGCTGCTCCCCCCACAGCCTCTTCCCGGCCCTCGGCGCCGGTGCCTGAGGGGGGAGGCTGCGGGCCTTCCGCAACCGCTGCCGCCCCTGACCCTCGGGAGGGGCCAAGGGGGCTATACAACTTCTTCACCTACCGGCACGTCGGCCGATGGGTCTTCCCGCTGGGGATTTGAACATGGCGGGGCCATTGGAACACCGCCGCTACCTCTACCGCCGTAGAGTCCAGCCCCTCATCGTCGGCTCGCGGCGCGAGGCACATCGTGGCCAGCGAAGCCGCAATCATCCTACGAAGAATAAACAAACTAAGCCCACTAAACCGCTAATACGCGCAACGATGAAAGAATTGCGAGAGTAGGAACTTACGCCTTCAACCGGCGGATTGGGATGGCCCTGGTTGTCTTTGGCGGCGATTGTACAGCCTTTGGGCCCTGAGTCATCGCCGCCGTCGCCACCCTCTCGGACGGCAGCACCGGGTGGACAACCGATGAGGCGACGAGGAAGACGCTTTGCCCGCCGAGCCTGATCCTCTTCAGGGGGGACCGAGGCACCGGGTCAGACTCAGTGTCCAACCCCAAACTCTCCAGGATGTCGCTCAAGTCCTCGGACGGTGACACGGCGACGGGATTGTCCCCTGCCACCTGCACGGCCAAGGCGACCACCTCCTCCCGCGTCGGCTAAGGGGCCGGGGCAAGAACTTGCGTGATAAGTCCTCTCGGTTTCGACCGACCAAAGGACCGCCCACGTGATCGTTTCCTTGAGGTACCCGCATTGGCACCCCCAGCTAGCTTCGAAGCCGCAGCCGTCGCTAATAATCTCATCCCTTGGGTTGGGCTCGACGCTGGGCGGACGGCCGCCAGAGGCCAACCCGCCGCCTGAGACGTCGACGTCGAAGGAGAAAGGGCGCTCGAGAGAACCGCCATCGAGGCACGCAAAGAGGACCCGCCTGTCTGAATCGACACAGGTAAAAAGGTTGATCGACGAATACAATCATCATCAATTTATGAACACTGCAGGAAAGACCAACTTACTGGACGCACGAACAAAGGCTCCGGCCCTCTTGTGAGGGCCGCCTCCTCGTAGCCTTTGAACATGCGAGCAATGCGGCCAGCAATGTTGTCGTCCGACAGCTCCTCCCCAATCACCAGGCGCGTGGTGTCTTGGACGCCATGTACGCATGCATCTCATGCCGACGCTTTTGGAGTGGGAGCACTCGGCGACCGACGAAGATGGCGGCCACCTTGACGGCGAACATCCCGGCCTCCCTAAGCACTCGGATCCACGTGAGGAGCGGGCCCAGCTCATGTACATCCTTGTTTGATGGCGAGGAGGTCCACGAGTCGATGGTAGCGGTGGTCCCGTCTAAGTACTCCGGGACGCGAGGGGTGGGGTTAGTGGCGTAGAACAACTTGTTGTCCCAACCCTTCCGCGATTTCTTCAGGGGGACCTCGAGGCACTCCCTGCGCATGTGTTTCGGAGGCAGATGCTGGCGCACCCGTAGCGATGGATGTGGCGCCTACCGCCCAGCCGCGACACGCTGAAGAAGTACGTCCACAGCACGGCGTGTGGAGGGATCCCGAGGAAGACCTCACAGAGGGTGATGAAGAGCGCGATGTGAAGCACCCCATTTAGGGTGAGGTGGTGGTGGCGAATCTAGTAGTAGGCAAGGAGCCAGCGGACGAACTGGCAAGTCGGAAGCCCGAGCCCGCGGTTGTAGAAGGCGAGGAAGGAGACGATTTCCCCCTTCGCGGGGGCTGAAACTTCTTGTTGCACCGCCGACCTCCATTTGATGGCATCCTACCGCTGGAGGAACCCCTTCCCCGCGCGATCCCAAAGGATATCGGCAGAGACGGCGGATGCCTTCCACTCAAAGGCCATGGCAACGCCAACGACGATGATGACGACGAGAACGACGGACAACGACACGAACGAAAGTGGCGAAGCCTTAGAGCTCGGGAGAGAGCAGGAGCGCGAAGAACACGAAGGCACATAGCTAGGGTGGGTTTCGAAATCCCACCCGTCCGCCTTTTATAGCCGAGGGAGGTAGACGGTTCCGTCCGCTCGATTTTCTAGACACAATCCCACAAAGCGACGGGATTAACTCCCGCGTCATGATGGGTACCCGAGGCTGCGGGCACCCACAATTTTCGTACTCCACTCACCGACGGGTGGGCCAGGCGCGAAGCCATTGCGCCCGTCAGTCAAAGTGACGTTAGTACACCTACGCACCCTGCTGGGCACAATAATCGCCATGCCTGCGCCAGATGGATGTGACACGCACATATGGGCCGAGGCAATTCAACTTTCGAGAGCTATTTGTTTCGCTCCATGTGGCCCTCTGTCGGGGCGCCCGACGGGTCGAACGATGTGCCATACAATGACGATTTTTGCTACCCATCCACTGATGGGTGGGCCAGGGGCAAACACTTGTTACCTCCATCAGTCCAGATGACGATAGCCCAGCTGCGCGCACCTGTCAGGCACGGTAAATGCCTGGCCAGAGCCAGCCGGACAAGACGTTCACGCGCAAGTTACTGCACGGGCGGTGATTCAAATTTCGAAATCCATTGACCATCCTTCACGTGGACGCAACGGGACCAGACCCGAACTTTGGGGCAGTCGTGGGTCGGCAATCGAACCGTTCGATCCGACCCTTGCCCTCAAGCGATGATCACGAAGTATGGCCAATCCGCTTGGCCCATTATAGGCGCAAGTGCTGATCACAAACATATGACTAGTCCGACCTGTCTGTTCTAGGCACTTAACACAAATCCGGCCACGAGTGCAGCCGGTCCAGACTCTCGATGGTCGGGGAATTCAAGTCCCTCCTGACTGGATCGAATCACTTAGAAGCGAAGGGCATCCGAATTGATAAAACTTAATCAGACCCCCCGACTGACCCTACAGATCGTCCGGGGGCTAGGGGGCTACGCCCTACAGGCACGCTCGCGCGCATCCGTAGGATCGGTTTTCGACAATACGACGAATCAGACCTCCGACCGACCCTACGGAACGCCCGGAGGGCTTGGGGGCTACGCCCTACAAGCGCGCTCGCGTGCTCCCGTAGGATCAACTACGAAGAGCAACGACAAATCAGATCCCCCGACCGACCCTTCGGATCACTCGAGGGCTCAGGGGCTACGCTCTACGTGTGCGCTCGCGAGCACTCGTGAGGACAACTCGAAGAAACTACAACGAAGCAACTAGGGCAACGCATCAGACCCCTCAGCCGACCCTACGGCTCGCCTGGGGGCTCGGAGGCTACGCCCTACGGGCGCGCTCACTCGCACCGGTAGGACTGATCATCAAAAACTAACTTCGCAAATCAGCCCCGCACCGCCTCAACAAGATTGCAAACGGTGCAGGGCTCGGGGGCTACTGTCAGGGTGATATCCTCTGGGTACTTACGACCTGGGGTTACTCGATGGTCCAAGCTACGATCTATGGCCCACTAGCAACGACTGGCCCACACTCTTCATGGGCCCAAAGGAAGATTCTAGCAAGTTTTCACGCAGCCCAACAGAGGGTCGGGTGCATCCAGTAACCAAGAGCCACCCCGACCCCTGTAGGGTCGGGGGCTGCATAACGATAAGGCTTGGCCGCCCGACGGCCAAGTAACCGACTTACTTTTTGACCCCAGGGTCGGGCAACCAACCCGCGACAAGGTCCCAGCCAGTACGAAGATTCCTAACGACTGTACAGAGGAGGCAGGGAGATAAAGCAAACGGTAAAGCAACTTTATCCCCCCGACGCTGAGCAGAGGACAGGCATAGGACGACAGCTGGCGCCAGAGGACCATCCGACGCGAGAGGATCATCAGGAGAACATCCTCGAAGATGCCGTTGGCCCCACCCATCAGAGGGGGTCCATTTCCGCGGCGGCCATGTTTGGTGGCGGACCCGCTCGTCAGAGGAATCTCCATCCTACGGGGACCAAGTTTAGTTGCACCCCACCTGTCAGAAGGCATCCAGTTCCGTGAGCGTCAAGTTTAGTTGCGGCCCCACTCGTCAGAGAGCCACCCGTTTCACCCTTACTCTGTAACCCCGTCCGGCCTCTATATAAAGGCCAGTCGGGGACCCCCTACAACAGGCAACAAACATCACACACACACCCGCAGAGGCGTGCTAGGGATTCTGCCCGCGTAAGAGCCCTTTCTCCGTTATAACCCACTCGATCATACATGAGATCATCGTTTTCGACCCTTAACATAGGGTATTACACCTTGCGGTGGCCCGAAGCAGGTTACATTCTTGAATCCTCCGTGGATTAGGTCATATCGATTAGAAAGAAGCGCACCGTACCCCTCCCGATCGTATAAATTTGTACTGTGCCGGTGTACGAAACACCGACAATGATGATGGTCAAATCAATAGGAACAACCAGTTAAACAATAGCATTGATTTGGACGGAGGCTATGGAGATGGAGCTCTCTAGGGGCGCGCGGTGCACAAGTGACGCTATGGCTAGGTTTAAGACCCGAATCTCAACATATATGCCATATGGGAGTTAGTTTGGTGAAATTGGAGATTGTCTTTAGGTTAGTTGGGAGGCAAGGCTTCCTGGGATACATATGGTAGGCTAAAATATCTTCCTCTGTTTCAAAAGTATTTTTAGTTTTAGTCACAGTCAAATTTTTTTAACTTTGACTAATAATATTTAGAAAATTAATTTCTAATATAAAGAATTATATATTGTGAAATCTTATTTCATGAGGGATCTAATAACATAATTGACATTCAATAAAATATTATAAATCCTTCGTTATTATTGGTGAAAGTTAATGAAATTTGACTTTGATCAAATCTAAAAATATTTTTAAACTCTAACAACTCCATTACACACTGCTGTTTTAGATCAGAAACATAACAACCCTGTTTTAATAATGCCCCATGACATTAGGGCATTCTCTCATCGAAATTTAAACAGATAGTTCAAAGAAACCATCCTTGGATTATTACATACATGCAGTCCTTTTATTGGGTGACAATACCGTAACATGGAACAGAAACAACAGAAATAGTTACAAGGATACGTCCAGCGCGCGGGGCCCAGCTCCATCGGATGCGACGATTTTTTACTTCCCCCTGCGTAAGAGTAAACTAGGACACTGAAAATGAACAAGTAACACGAATGATGGGTAGGGTTAAGAGATGGTAGGTGTAGACATCTTAAAAAATTAGGAGTACATTATTATTTGAGATTGTGACGAATTTGACAAACCTTTTAACGTTTCAGTTCTTAAATTACATAGGAATATGCAACACACCTGAAAGGGAAAATAACGTCGATGATGTGTCCAATTTGACCGAACAGGCCTATCCTTTGGTGCTGTCCACTAAGTATTTGTTCTAGTCTTGGAGAGGCATGATGCATAACATGCACGGTGAGGACGCCTGCATGGACAAAGGCTTCTTTAATTTATTTATTCAGCCAGATTAACGGCAAGCACAAAGTTTAAGAAGCCAAACAATATTTCTTTCAAGTAAAAAACTATTTCCATAGTTTTCATGTAAGCCTAAATAGTTTCTCACTCACTGTGTACGTACACGGGAAAAATCCATTTTAGTCTCCTCAGAAATTCACTGTGTCCATTAGACCTTCTAAACAAAATATTGGCTTAAGTTACTCCCCCCACCCCACAAATTGTTCAAGTTGGTGCAATGCACCCTCAATAGTAATTTGTCTCTTTTTTTCTCCACGTACAAGTTCAGTTCGAAGTTCAAATTTTACATGGTGGTAATTCATATAAAAGCCTATGTTAAAATATTTATAGTTTTTAATATTATTTACATGTATATATAATTTATTGATATCAAACTATGAAAATAGTATAAAAACGTGGTTATGGTTTTAAAAAGATAGGTTGTTTTGCCAACTATTATTAGCTTCAATTTCATCTTGTATGCTGAGAAATAAATAAGTCAAATATAGGGGCTATATTGCACGAATACGACGGAGTTGGCCATGATTTTTGTTAGGGTCAAACGGATATAGTTAAATTACAAGGAGGAAAATTGACTTGAAATGAATCTTTCATGCGCGCGAGTCACTCTCGCTACCGGAAACCGAACGTTTGCCTAGTGCCGGAGGCACCACACTATCATTTGTATTTAGATTCTATTTTTATCCCACACATATTATACTAAACTGAGTATAAATTATTTGTTTGAGGCCCTAAACTAATTCAAATAAAAAAGTTGTCAACTACAAAGTTTCATAACTTTTCGAGATCTACAACTTTTATTTTGATAGTTTCTCCATCTGAGGTCGTTTACAAAATTTGAATTTCAAATTTAAAAAATTCAAACGTAGTTTTTGATAACAAGATGATTTTAAATTAAAAAGTTGCCAACTACAAAGTTTCATACTTTTTCTAGATCTACAACTTTCATTTTGGTTGTTTCTCCATCTGAGGTCGTTTGAAAAATTCAAATTTAAAACAAAGTCTTTGTCGAATGTTTTTTTTCACTCGGCAAACAGAAATACCCCATTTTTTAAAGCATGTTTTGAAGCAAAAATTTAATTCAAATTAAAAAGTGTTCAACTACAAAGTTTTATATCTTTTCAAGATCTACAATATTTATTTTGGTCATTTGTTCATCTGACATAGTGGTAGTAACATTGTTCAAAAATTTTATATATCTTTCTTTTAGTTTCGTGAAACTATATTAGAGATGTAGATTTTGCGAACAACATTACTATCGCTTTGTCGAATGAAGAAATACCCAAAATAAAAGTTGTAGATCTTGAAAAGTTATACAACTTTGTAGTTGAAAACCTTTTCATTTGAATTAATTTGCTACTTCAAAATATGCTTTGAAAAATCAGGTGTTTCTTGTTTACCGAGTGTAAAATCAAAAACACTCGGTAAAGATTGTTTGCCGATTGTAAAAAAAAACACTCGACAAACATGCAAGTTTGCTGAGTGCAAAACTAAAAACACTCGGCAAACAATAAAGTTTGCCGAGTGCTTTTATTTTGCTGAGTGTTTTTCGCGTAACTCTCGGCGAAAGGTTGTTTGCCGAGTGCTCGAAAGATTGCACTCGACAAACCACTTAACACTCGGCAAACATCCGGTTTCTGGTAGTGTCTCTTTCTACATAATTACTGAAGAAAAATTTAACAAAACCTGGATGAGAGAAAATTAATGAAATAATTAAAATAAAATTACTGTATAGTGTGTGAATAACCCTAGTTTTTACCAATACCCAAAGGCTAGACGGGCCATAACTTGTATAAGATAGGCCAGGAGTCACGAGTGGAAGTCTCTATGGGATCCAATACTTCGTGGCCCGTGACCCTTCAACACCAGCTATTAATTGGGTATTACAAGGTAGATCAGTGATTAATGTGTATTTTCTCCATTTCGAAATTATTGTTTGTTGACTTATAATAAGTAAGTTTCGCTATTCATCTTATTAAAAAAATGTTTGATGAAATATTATATATTTTACTATTATTTGATTTATCATTAAAATTATTTTAATCATAATTTATAATTTGACATATTTAAACTATTTTTTAATAAGACAAATAGTCAAAGGTGATGCCGACTGTTAGATGTGACATATTCTCATGTCTCATAGCTTTCTTTCTTCTCCCTCCATTCCTCACGACGTGTTAGAAGTCAATATCAACAACAATTTAGGAACGGCAAGAGCATATGTTTCATGTTTGTGTGTATGTAAGTCATGAAAAGAAGATGCGATGGCATATGAATTCTCACGTTAATAGGAAAAAAAAGAAAGAAATTAAACAGCCATTAGGAAGAAAATGAAAGAATACATGTTGAATATTTACATTTTCATTACTCCCTCCGTTCTTAATTTGATATTGTCATTAACCTCTAACATTAACTTTGACTATTCGTCTTATTAAAAAATTTGTTTAAATATGTCAAATTTGAAATTGTGATTCAAATAACTCTAGTAATAAATTAAATTATAGCAAAATATATTATATTTATAAAAAATTTGAATAAGATGAATGCTCAAAGTTGATATTAAAAATTAACGACGACAGTTTAAGAACGGAGAAAGTATATGCCAACTAGGTACCTGGATAGCCTCCTGGCTGTGTGGCACCTCCCCTGGAAATCTGCATCTGTGTTGTGGAACTTTCCTCGCATGAGAGCCATCGCTTCCTGTAAGAAATATGAAGGTTTTCCTGGCTCCTGTTGGGAATAACATCGTGATTGGAACGCTGACGCTGCTTGTGGCTTCTGGCCGGCAGCTTAGTAGAAGATTGCTGCTCGTATCTTCTAGCAATCTCTAGGTGGGAAGACCAACGTCGTTCGTTGCCCGACGAGCACGTCGCGCTAGAAGACCAAGATTTCTCCGACCTCCGTGCGACTTCATGGACGGTAGATGGACGTTGTTGGTATGTGAAAATCTGCTTACCCTTGGAAAGCCCATGACTCGAAAACGGGTGGAATGTTCCTGAAGGATCCCGGATCTGATGCCGGGGCGTTTCTAAACTTTTGGAAGAATAGAGATAGGACTGGTGCCGAACCTTGCCTCCGGGTCCCGGACGACGAAGGTTCTCCTGCCTCACCGAGAATTCCGGGATGGAATTCCGATGATGATGTTGCCGCTTTGAAACCGTCGAGCCAGAAACCCGACTGTACTCTAGGCTACCGGAAACCCGACTGCCTGTGGCGGCCTTCTGACGACTGTGCTTATCCATTGCTCTCTTCTTTTCTCTTCTTGTACGCCGGATTCCGGTTAGCTCCGCTTTATCCAACAACTATATATGAGCCGGCATAGTGCACAGCTGGGGTTAGGTTCATGCATCATTTTCGTCTTTTGAGATAATTACTAGGGCAACTGTGTTTTAAATGCTAATAGCCAATTTGACTTTGTTTTTCAACTTTGCTTATTTGATTCTGCTATTATTAGACTCTGAATAACTAATTTTTGTGACAAGGACTAGTCTATTCATTATGGTCAAGTAGGGTATTTTATAGGCCAGTTTTGGCTAGATTGGCTGCCATGAGACGACTTCAAATATAGTTTGAGCATTTCCTGATAGAAACCTTTGAACAACCCAAGCAAAAAGTCGCAGCAAACACAACTATCATGACGTCTGAATTATTTTCAAATCCAAATTCCACTAAATGACATCATGGAATTTTAATTCGTGACTACTTTGATATATTATAGGTCATTTGGCTTGATTTCGCTTGTGGGACACCATGGACTGGTGGCTTTGACCTAGTCACACCGCATGTCTTGATTTTGTCTTGAGGACATCGAAATATGTTTTTTATGTGTAGCATTCTACATTGATTACTTAAACTTTTTAGCAGCTACATATAAGAGGAAAATGCGTGAGTGCTCTTGAACCTGAGCACTTCTTTTTTTCTTCTAATCCCCTGCGCTATTCGTACCAGTCCAAATCTTCGTCTTGGGACTCCCCACAGCCGACTAACCATGCGAGTCTAACGAGATAGAACAGGCGCCAGATGACCCCAATTATATGGTGATCACACTGGATGATGCCTATCTCAAGTTAAAAGGTTACTCACAAGTTTTCCTCTTCTTTATCTTTCCTCTTGGCTGCTAAAAAGGTTTAAATACTTAACAGAATATGACAGACACAAAAACACGATTTTGCAGTGTCCTTAGGACCAAATAAAGACATGCGGTGCGTCCAGGACAAAGCCACCAATCTACGGTATCCCACAGACAAATTCCCCTTTTTTAAAAGGGATAATTTTGCTTCACCCCCTTCCGGTATTGATGTTAGTTTACTTCGCCCTTCAACTATAAAATCAGATATTTTACACCTTGAACTATTTAAAACCATATAATAACCCCTAAAATAGTTTTAGAGGTGGTTTTTTATGTGAACATTACTTCTTTAAATACACACAACACTCCTCAAATTTGTATTGATGGAACTCGTGCACGCCAGTTGAAATTAGAGGTGAGCTCGTCTCTAAACACATGCTTTCTTACTTTGAGAATAGATTACTATCTGATAACTTTATCATGATTAGAAATGTTGAAGAGAAGCAAGTTAAGTTAGAGAATGACTTGGAGATGCACACACAAAGAAGTATGTTCAATTCCAAAAGGAGTTCAAATCCAACTCAGGTTCGATCCTCAGTCGGACTCTAGACCAGCCTGCACTAAAACAGATGCACAAGTCTCATAAAAACTCCGTTTTGAATGTTCTAAATATGGATGAAAAATTAAAGAGATAAACTTTCCAATACATCTAGTCCCGTACCAAAATACTTCATATATCTTTGAAATTCGCTAAAACAAGATGACAAACAGAATCTGTCAGTGTGTTGTGACAACATTTTTTGGTCTTTGGGCCATATATCTTTTCTAGACCTATTAGTATTAGAGTTTGCATCTAAAGATGCCTTAACCTCTATATAAACTGTAGCCATCTGTTTGACAATTATTTTGCTTAAAAATTGTAAGAGCCAAGTTTGATCTTACAAGCGCATGAGAACTACAATAAGAAGAAAATATACGGAGGCATGTTGAGAATGAATAGTCAGGTACAATGAGATATACAGATGAGTTTTGCCCGGCCGGGTACATGTACAATGATCACAAGAATTGTCAGCGGAAACGTCGGCATACCGGCAGCTTACTAATTAACTCTCGCCTTTATTATTCAATTGGTATTCAGACTAGTTCTGTCAGCAAAGGAATGTACAAAATACATGCACGTGAGCATCCCTTGATGTCCAGGTTTTTTTTAGATAATGGTAAAAGCATACCGGCTTTTGCTTCAATAGAAGCTACAGCCATTATTACAAAAGATGCATCTCATACAGTATGCAATACACAAGATGAATTAGAACATGACCAATAACACATGAATGATAAGAACCCTAACAGCAAATACTATTGCTAAATCTCCATCCATGGCCCACAAAAATCTGCATAGCTGTAGTCTCTAGTCTCCGACATGCGATTTTTATTGCCCCCTGGTATAAACACGTTTGCATACAAGACTGCAACAAGCTGCATGGAAGCTTCATGATTGCAACGGACGGCTGCATGTAGAGAAAATTGGGAAGAACTTCTTGCCTCCGTGCAGATCAGAGAATAGGCAAAACAATACTATCAGCACCACAGCCAAAACAAACTGTATGGAAGTTGCGAGAAGATCGTAACTGAATCTGCATGGCGTTGGTCCAATCTCAACTAGCCTGCTTCCTTTCACGTGAAGCATGGAAAACAAACTTTCAATAATCCTACTACCCCTCTAGATAGATATATACAGACGAGCATGCAGAAATCCCATATGCCTGACTATGGGAGTTAAGTGGTGGCCAGAGATAAAAAGGCTAATAAAGTTGTATAGCACAAGCAGGTTATATGGGATTTGAATTACCCGGCCACTTGATCCAACACCTTGGCACGCCTGCAGGCAATTGCATGCAGCCGACGTACAAACCATTTCCTGCCGGTATCATGCAGAATAAAAATCATGAACAAATTTCAGCGTCATCCACCGGAGGATCAGAACAGATTTTGCCTAGCGTTGAACCAATTTCAACAAACCGATGCATGCATGCAAATATGCAACAAACTCACTGCGGGCCAGCGGAAGTCACGTGGAGATCGTATCAGCTGCATGCACCGCACGTTCCTACCACAACGAACATGCACGCAAGAGCCTCAACGGCCCTGCCTATATAAACAACGGGAGGCCTCGGCAGAGGGGAGGATGCACAAACCAGGCCGCCGGCTGCTGGCACAGCACGCCGGAGGCACAGAACGTGCAGTGAAGAGGGCAGAGAAGATGATAGGAGTTGAGGTGTCCGATCTTTCAGTGAGATGATAACTATCGATTTGGTGGAGTCAACCCTTACGATTCGACTACAAATTTGTGTGCACATTAGCAATCGCAGAAGCAACTCTGAATGTTTATTGACCTCGTCGGAACAGCAAGATCAACTTGATCACGAAGATCAATTTCTGCAAGCAATCGAAGAACAAATAAGAACAAGATATCACTGAATTGCTAGATCAAATATGAATTATATCTGAAAACACAAAAAATGGAGTTCTGATGGCAAAAAGATGGATGGTCTACTCGACACGCGCGCAACATGCAAAGTAGAGACGTTAAAACTTCAATATATCAAAACCTGAGTGTTCTTGATGGCGGCTGAGGTCTTTAGAAAGGGTGGAGGACGATCAGTGGTACTGGGCCATCCTCAAACCCTAAGAGATGGACATGACTTTTCTAAAATGACATCTCTAAAAACATCTCTAAAATGACATTTAAAGTCTTTTCAAGATTTTGAAACTTTATTGTGCTTATAAAGATATTTTTATTCAAGCAAAATACTTTCAGTCAAAACACTAGAGACAATGTAAATCTTTTTTCTCAAAAAAGTCAAGTTTATCAAATTCTTTTTCTACATTTAGCTCTCAATCAATGTACACATGAGGGTTAAATTTTTCTGCAAAAGAAGGTACTAATCAACCAACTACATGCAAAATATCATCATTTACCTCATATTGAAGCATATGCATACTTGGGAGTGTAAACCACCAGCTCCCTTTTTCTTGATTGTGCCTATTATGGTTAGTAAACAGCAAAACAAATTGACAACAAGCTAGGTTGTGTCTAACTCGGTTACCCTCAAGCCTGCTCAACCAAGTTCTTACCTGTTCTTACCAAACCAGCAGAGAGTGATTTGCTACCAATGATATCAACCAGTGAAGATTGATGGAGCAATCGCTAGAGACACAAACTCTACTGTAGAAATCTATGTAGCTAGGATAGTTTCACTTTGTAGCAAAGATTAGCACAATCAAATTAGCAAATACAAAGTTGAATAAATGTTCAACAACAGTACAATGCTGGTTCTAGGCTAAACCCTGCTAGAGACGTGAGCCTAGATACAAAGGTAGTCACACAAATGATACAAAAAAACTCGGGACATCAGCAACAACAACTCACTTTTCTTCTTTTTTTGTTACTATTCTTTTACTTCTTTTTTCCGTGGCTTCTTTTTCTTTTCTTTTCCCTTTCTCTCTCTGTTTATTTTGTAGTAACTTCTGAAATAGAGACCAAAAAATCCAGACAGCACACCTTAGATCTCTTTTGCGATTGCAACGCACTCGGTAGGTATTCTACGGCAAGTGGGATCCGTTGGAAAGATAACACAGAGATCTTTCTAGATTGTGCAAAACTGTTGCAAACAAACAACACATCACAGAGATATAGTTGTTTTCTTCTGCACCAAAATTTGGTAACCGAATCTATTATTTGCAACAAACTCATATGTGGATTGATTTCTTCCTTCTATTATAGATATGAGCCAAAGACGTGACAAGAACTCAAAACTCTAATGGATTAAACGTCAAGACCAGCAACACAACACGATGATGCAACCATAAATTTAACAACGCAAATTACCAAAAAGAATGATGCACAGGCTCAAAGGTCTAGGACAGCGGAAATGATTCAAGATTTTTTTGTATGGCTTTTATGTGGACAGCAGAAATATGAATAAAACTACAAAAAAAAGAGAGGTAAATCTCACCAAGCAACGTGGAAGCTGATACCACTTGATAGAAGTTGAGGTGCCCGATCTTTCGGTGAGATGATAACTATCAATTTGGTGGAGTCGACCCTCACGATCCAACTACAAACAAACAGATCGTGTGTGCCTTAGCAATCACAGAACCAAACTTCGAATGGTTATTGACCTCGCTGGAACAGAAAAATCAACCTGATCACGAAGATCAATTTTCGCAAACAATCAAAGAACAAGCAAGAATAAGATAAACCAGCACTGAATTACTAGATCAAATATGAGTTCAATCTGAAAACACAAAAAGTGGGCTTCCGATGGCAAGAAGACGGACGGTCTAGTCGACACGCGCGCTGCAAGCGAAGTAGCGACGAAAAAACTTCAATATATCAAAACCCGAGTGTTCTTGATGGCGGCTGAAGTCTTTAGATATGGTGGAGGATGACCAGGGGGTACTGGGGTTGTCCTCAAACTCTAGGATGCGCCTCTAATGGGCTTAACTTGATACATGAGCCAATGGTCTAAGTTGAGATGACGTAACACCTTCTGTATTAAAATAATGATTGGCACTGACTCTGATGTGATATGAAGGTGAGGCTGGATCCATTCGAAAGTAGACTTCATGTGCTTTTCAGAATGTACTTAAACACCCAAATTGAATTCTATATTAAGTCGTGGCTTTTGTTGCAAGTTTGTACTGTTTTACAGTCTGAATCTACTGTGTGTGAATATTTTCATTGAAGTCCTCATCAAAAGATATGATGTTCACATCAGAAGAGAAGCTATCAGGCTGCCGGCTAGGCAGGCATGTGCCACCACGATGCCGAGAGAGCACTTGGCTGCCGGAGGAGATCTATGCCGCTAGGCTAACGCATCACGTTGCAAGTATTCTATAACATGATGAGTTCATGCTAGAGCCATCCTCGCTGCTGCTATCACAAGTCTGTCTGTTTGCATATATATATGAAATGATTGTGCTTGTCCTGCTGTCTAATGTTCTGCAACATTGAAAGGTCTACAAAAGATAGTTCTTGTCAAATGTTCTACCATATTGGAAGGAATTCAGAAGACAGTTCTTGTCTAATATTCTGCGACATTGGAAGGATGCCTAAAGATAGTTGTTATCCAATGTTTCTGTGAAATTGTTGGAAGGATTTCAGAAGACAATTTCTGTCTAATGTTCTCCTACATTGGAAGGATTCCAAAAGACAGTTCCTGTCCAATGCTCTGCAACATTGGAAGGATTCCAAAAGATAGCTCTTGTCCAATGTTCTGCGACATTGGAAGGATTTCAGAAGATAGTTCCTGTCAAGTGTTTTGCTACATCGGAAGGATGTCAGACAGTTCATGTCCAATGTTTTACGACATTGGAAGAACTCAAGACGACGGTTTATATCCAATGGTCTACGATATTGGAAGAATTCAAGATGTACTTGATGCCCTGACTGACTATTGGCATAATATTTATGGCATGCATTGTCCAAGCAAAACAACATATTGCTTCTCATCATGGCACTCACATAATCATTATATTATGTCTTGTACTGATGGGGCTAGATGTAATTTTATTCAAGTATTAACAAGGGACGTCACTACTCCATCTCTACATCCCATGCAACGAGATCAGACATACTATCGGGCACCAACGAGACAAAGGCAACACACCTATTCGAGTAAATGAAGACCGGTGTACACAAGACTGGGCACCGATAAGGTGAAAGTCATCCTCTTTATCAACATATTCTGTTCACCCCTGACGTAGTGGTGGCACCGTTGTGATTGGTTTCTGCATCACTTGCATTCCACCATCACATATTATATATGGATGAGCAACACTCTACATGAAGAAATGATCATTGTGCGCAGCTTAATTGGAGGTGTGCTATAGACTCGCTCTGCAGACTCTATTGATGTAATTAACCAGGTGAGCTCTGCATGGCCTCAAAAATCAGCGAACTATGTAATCTCTCAAAGTCAAATATCTCCTTCAATATCGACCCAGAAGACAAAAGAAGACAAAGTCATACGACGGAATTATATTTTTTGTAATATCAGTGATTAATGAAATACATGGTTTTCACCAGGTATTTATTATTTTTGTTTTCATTTTTTTCACCAATACCCCTGTTAGCTTCATGACTTTTGAAGTCACCTAAAAGGTATGAATTGATTTTAGTGATTAAATGAACACCATAGGTAACGATTATGATTGTAGATTCCACCTCGCTAATTCTACATCAATATGGTGGGTTTCCTCGGTGGATGACAAAGACGATCCCTAAAAGAGGAGTTTCTGGGCGTCGGAGAACCAAGGCTAAGGACAGCTAGAGAGTCCATAGGAACGTCGATACTATTAAGGGGGTAAGGTCATTTATCTCTAGTCATACAAGTATTAGAGGGTGTGAATTCTTCTTAGATCCTCAAAAAACACTGAAGATGAAAGAGGAAGCGCAGTCAAAGACCGAAGCTGAAGTTCAGCTGAAGAAGCAGTCACTGGACAGTTCGATGAGGTCATCGGACAGTTCGGTGAGCCTTGGAGGAGCTAGTCCAGAGAGGGTGTTTTCCCTGGCCAGTGGAGGAAAGGGTCACCGTACAGTCCGCTAATTGCATAAAGCAGTTAGCTTTATGACATCACGATCCAACGGTTGTTTCTGGGCTTGGAGCCTATTTAAACCGTGGAAGGGGAACGTTTTGCTGTGTGCCTGAGGTCTGAACTGCTGGAGGAATCTTGTGAGAGGCCAAGAGACACCACCAAAAGAGCACGTAGCAAAATTGAAGATCTCAGGTGCTAGTAGGAGAGTGATAGGAAGCATTCATACACTTTTAGAACTTGTGGGGCTTGAGAGGAGTGATCTTTGCTTATTACTCTTGGTTTGGGAAACTTAGACCGGCTAGGAGTCAGTTATTGAGCTTTCGAGGAGATTGTGAAAGTTGTCATCTATACAGTTTTGGGTCTTCCGCTCGAAAGAGACATCAAGAGAGAGCATCCGAGCTTTAGAGGCTTGCTCTAACACTTGGGTATTGGGTGCGATAGCCGGGCCGCCGGTGTCTTCACTCCGAGAGTGAAGCATACCCTTGTGAGCATCGTTCTGGTAACAATAGGAGGAACTAAGACTCCGACGGGAGTGGTTCAATGAGGATTACGGGAAGGCACCTTCCTTTCGAGACCTCAAGAAAAAATCACTGAGCATTCTATATCTCACTCTCTTTACTTACCGCATTTACTTACTGTTTGAGTAGTGTGATAGATTGTTCTTTGATTCCTCTTGATGGCTATTGTGCTAGTGTTTGCTTGTTGTTAGGGGTCTTGGCCTACTAGAATTGCATAGGTTTGCTTCCATTGCGATCGAGTCTTATAGTTTTAGTTCGTAGAGAATTTAGTCCTATAAGTCCACCGATTCAACCCCTTCTAGGTGTCCTTGATCCTTACACCCCCATCATTAGACAGAGGCTTTGCTTAGATTACTCTATTGTCAAACAGTTTTACTGCTAAACGATTTGTGTGATCACAACTTTGTGTGTTCAATTCAGATTTCCCATCTGTGTTGTGTCCTTTCTTATTCTTGCTTGTGTTCTTCAATTCGTAGGCTGAGATTAACCTTCTCAGTGAGGTCAATCGTGTGTTGCACGGTTGATAACCGTAGAAGAAGTGGTGTTGTAGTTGCAAGGTTCGAATCGTGTTGATTTGAGGCTAGATCGATTGTGTGTGGCATATCTACCAAATCGAGAGTTACCATGACCTGATTGAAGATCGGGAACCACGTACACATCATTTTTCACATATGGCAGTACATATATGAAATGACAAGGTCTTATACAGTTTTTGTCACCTCTTTTATTTTCTCACTCTGACCCTTGACTTTAAAAATATTCTTCATCATTTTCATAATATATATTTGAAGAATGTATCACCAGCCATTTAGTGTCTCTCACTCCACGACACAATCAAACAAATTTCTCAACGAAAAAATTAACGAGTTATGTGATTTGTGACATTTTAAAAAGTATCTTGCCATGTCACTCCTTGTGTATTCCCATGTAGTTAAACCATCTCTAAAACCACATTAGGAGGTTATTTATACAGTTTTGGATAGTTTGGAGTGTAAAATACTACTTCGGTCCGCTTTTACAAGTCACGCTGGGTGTGTGCGCGGGAATTAAGAACGGTGGATGTAAGGTGAAGAGTGATAGAAATATAAATGTATTGGGAATATAGAAATTTGTATTGGGAAGTGAGGATGACAAGTAAATGAACACATTTTGTGAACTCTAACCCGATGACAAGTAATTGGGGAAGGAGGGAGTATTTAGTTTTAAAGTTGAGGGGGTGAAGTAAACTATCATAAATAGTTGACGAGTTCTTCTGAAGTAAGCTTGTCCCCTTTAAGGCCCTGTTTGGAACGTAAGAAATTCACAGCAATCTCACATGAATTTCATACAAACTAGTTCAATTTCATAGGAAAAAAAATGCAGGAATGAGAAAGATTCCCACATTCCAAACCACACCTAAAATAAATTTATTTCACTACAATGTCTTTGGACTTCCTGACAGAAACGTTTGAACAATCCATGCAAGTAGTCGAAGAAAACATAACTACTACATCTATATTATTTACAAATCTGTGTTCCATTCTAAGAACATACTCTTGGTGAAATTTTATTGAAATTTCTAAAATTTCAGCTTTTTGATGGGATCCAAAGTGTAGTTGAGAGAGACAAAATTTACCAATGATTGTAAATTACTAGTTCAAATTGCTTTGTTTGTATATGAAATCATAATAGTATCTTATTGATTAGATATGATTTCTTGTGAATTCATATAATTATTCAGGAATCAATTCAAATTTTATCATAAGAATTTCTGAAATTTTGTATTTTTCAATGACCTCCTTTGTTTTTTGTTTCTAAATTCTTTTCCTAGGTTGTACTAAATTAATCACCATTGAATTTTTATTTGTGACTGACTAGTCCATTCATTATGATTAAGTAGAACACATACATGTCAATTTTATCTGGATAGGCTAACGTGAGATGATTTTGAAAAGTTCGACCATACCTAGAGGTCACTAATGGAATCTCCAGCTTCCCTTGGAAACTCATTTTTTCCTTTCCCTATGGTAGTTTTAGAAACCGTAGATGGCATTTGTGAGGATCATAAATTTAGGCCCAACTCCTTTGGCTTGTGGTGTGGGTAAACAATGAAATTTAGTCCCACCTTGCTAGTTAAAATAAGGATGGACAACCTTAAATATCTAGTGACCCAAAGCATAGTAACCTAGAGTTAACCCTTTTATGTGAAGCGAGGATGAAAACGTAAGTAGATTTCTATGTAGGTGTGGCCGACGCGGTATGTGCATGAGCATGAGCCATATTTGGGTTTGGGCTGTTACAACATTTCACTCGTGGAAAGTAGGAGGTGGGAATGGGATAGAGAAATGAAGGGATTGTTGGAGATATGCCCAAGGGACAATGCGTGGGGGATTAGCCCACTAATGGGCTTTTCCATGGAAGCCCATTAGTGGGGTCTATATAAGGGGAGGCAGAGCTAGTGAGGAAAATCCTTATTAGGCACTGGAATTAGTTGTGGTTCCTCATTAGCCAAAAAAAAATATTAGATTTCCTTCTAAGCCATCCCTCGTATTTTTCATTTCTTAATGACCACTCCCTTCCCTTTCATGAGTTAACGGTGTTAAATAGAGGGAGAAAAGACTAGAGTGCCTATGCCCAAGGGACAATGCGTGGGGGATTAGCCCACTAATGGGCTTTTCCATGGAAGCCCATTAGTGGGGTCTATATAAGGGGAGGCAGAGCTAGTGAGGAAAATCCTTATTAGGCACTGGAATTAGTTGTGGTTCCTCATTAGCCAAAAAAAAATATTAGATTTCCTTCTAAGCCATCCCTCGTATTTTTCATTTCTTAATGACCACTCCCTTCCCTTTCATGAGTTAACGGTGTTAAATAGAGGGAGAAAAGACTAGAGTGCCCTTGGATGTAAATTTCTAAGAAATTTACTTATTAGCCTTTTAATTGGCCATAATATCAGCTTGCACGCCTAAAAGGTTAAGGCAAAAATGGCCAAATTGAACAGCAACAATATTGTAATTTTTACAAGTGTTAAACATACATGCATATAATTATGATCATATATGCATGCATATAAATATATTTGGTCATGAAACACTATACAAAAGTGTACCCAAAGCAAAAATAAGAGGGATGGCTAAGAACAAAATCTAAATTTTTTTATGGCTAATAAGGAGCCATAACTATTTCTAGTGGCTAATAAGGAATTTCCCCTTAGATCATCCTATTATTTCCAAACCCTAGCCACCACCTCCATTGTCTCTTCCACGAAAACATAGCCACGCCACTAGTGCTAGCACACCATGCACAACCTTCCAACCCTCTACAAGTGGATACCGTGAGGAGGTGCTGTAGCTGTGGTGTTGTTCAGTTGGATTAGAAGGAGATGATTGCTATGAACGACTACCTCCTCTACCTCGAAGTGTGACTACATTGGATCTCGCTACTCCAATTTTGCTTCTACTCCACCTACACGTCTAGCGGTAATGATCCATGATCCCCTCTTACAAAATTTCCTAGTTGAACGGTGGAAATTGTTTTTCACTACTGTAGCCTACATTCCCCTATAGTGGCATCGGAGGTGACCTTGTGTAATTTATGATCATGCGTATACAGTAGATACGATGTATTATATGATGCGTGTGTGATATGTAAATAGTAGTTATGATCTACTATGAGATGTGCATCTTGTAGATATGATCTGCTATGAGATGCATGTATAGTAGATATGTTCTACTCTAAGATGCATGATGTGTACGTGGTTCCTGATCTTCCGTCAGGTCATGGTAACTCTCGATTTGATGGAGATACCACACACATTCTATCCGACCTCCAATCAATACAATTCGAACCCCACAAACGCAGCACCACTTCTCTGGTTATCAACCGTGCACACAACTCGCCAAGAAAGCTAATTTCAGTATGTGAATCAAAGAACACAAGTAAGAGCAAAGAAGAACGCAACTCAATTACGAAATCTGAATTAGACTCATGAAATTGAAATCCAACAAATCGTCAAACGGCGAAACTGTTGGATAACAGATGAAACTAAGCAAAAACCTAAGTCTAATGATGGCAGCTACTATTTATATAAGGGTTGGAACGTCCTTAGGGCGAAACCCTAATACTAATGGGCCTAGAAAGATACACGGCCCAAGAGCCAATAGATGGTGTCACAGCACCTTGATAGATTTTGAACGTCATATTGTTTTTTCAATTTCCAAAGATCCAGGAAGTATCTGGACATGGGGATTAGTTCGTTGGAGCTTATCTCCTTAACTTTTCATACATATCTAAAACGTCCAAAACAAAGTTTGTATGCAAGCTGGGCATCCATTTTAGTGCAAGCTGCTCTTCGAGTCCGACCCGGACTCAAACCCAAGTTGGATTTGACCTCCTTCGAGGTTGAACATGCCTTGCTGATCTTGAGCATCTACAAGCCCTTGTTTATGCTTCTCTTGACCCTCTCCAATGTTCTTAATCATTATAAAGTCATTAGGTAGCAATCTATATTCAAAGAAAGTAATACATGTGTTTAGAAATGAGCTCACCTTTAATCTCAACTATCGTGCACAAGTTCCATCAATACTAATTTGAGAAGTGTTATGTGTATCTAATGGAGTGATGTAGTCATCATCCTCCCCTTCTTGTTTTGGAGTCGTCCTCGACTCAAGTTCAGTGTCAGGACCTCGACTCCACCATACCCTGCAACATACATGAAAAGGTAGAGGCCATAGTGGTATTTGAATGCAATCACTTGGTAGATCAAAGATCTTTATAAGCTCATCATTCTCCCCGTCTTGATGAAAAGCCGTCCTAGGTCTGCTCCCTTGGGTATCATGATACTTTTGCAAATGGTTAGTAACAAGAGTGGACAAATAGCTAGAAAAATCACAACTTGCAAACAAAGCATCTTTGCACACTAAAGCATGACATGGAGTATTTTATCATAAAAATCAGCAAGATCAACTTTTTGCCAAAATATATTTTTGAAATAATCCACATGATCAGCATCATAATCATTCTTATGAGAAGCCGTAAAGTGTGTTGTCCTAAAAATTAGGTAAACATGACATGGTATGATATTTTGTATTTCCGTCATCTAGTTTGTCATTTATTTTTACCATGCAAGAGGATTTTAAGTTTGAGCAAATATAAATTCTATACACCATAAACACACCTCTATGATCATAGTTGCCTGTAACATAAAAATGGGTTCTAGTTAACAAAGGCAATTCAGGTTTAGCAAATATCATCCTCTCTACAGTAGCAAGGTCACAAAATGAATCATATCAAATATACTCCACAGTGTTTGGAGAAGATAGCAATTTCAGCTCATCATTGTCACATGTAACGGGAGTTAAATGTTCAATTTCAGCACTAG
>BCLH01001004.1:0-25517 GCA_001602315.1 Zoysia pacifica | reverse complement strand
GAGAGGATAATATTTTCGAAACTTGAATTGCCTTTGTTAACTAGAACCAATTTTTATGTTATAGACAATTTTGATTCTAGAGGTGTCTTTATGGTGGAAAGAGTTTACATTTTTTTGAATTTGACATCTTCTTATGTTGTGCGATTAGATGACAAACTAGAAGATTGGAATAGCAACTACAATGTCATGTCAAGTGTTGCTGGGATAAAAATGCGTTTTACCTTCTAGTGAGATTGATGATAATGTTTCATATAACATGAATTGCTTGGAGAATAAATTATCTCGAAAAATTAGTCGTGCTGATTTTTATGATACAAATGCTTCATGTGGTGCCTTAGTATGCAAAGATGCTTTGTTTGCATGTCGTGATCTTTCTAGCTATTTGTGCGCTCATGTTACTAACCATTTGCCACTACTAGAAATTAGGCCTATTGCCACGCAACACTCTGCAACAATACAAAAGGCGTTGTAATAGGTAGGTGCTATTACAACCAATTTTATAAATCGTAGCAATAGATGAAAGATAAAGCCACATTTCTTTTAGCATTGTGATAACCTTATCTTTTGTTGCAATACATTTCTATTCTTGCCACAAATTATTGGTGTTTTGATAATTTTGATACTTTGTTGCTATAAGTTAGTGTTATTGCCACAAAAATGAATTACATGGCACACGATAAATTTATTGCCACAAATATACTATGTCGTGATAGTCTTGACTTTACGTTGCGATAATGATGTCGTTGCCACGAAAAATAGTGGAGTGGCAATTTGTTAAATTTGCTGCCACGAATATCAAATGTTGTAATAGTCTAAATTTTTCATTGCGAAAAGTATGGTTATATTACCACAAAAAGATGTTGTGGTAACATGTCCAATCTTTTTGCCACATCTTATTGGCGTTGGGATAATCGTGACAACCGTAGCAATAAGTTAGTGCTATTATTACAAAAAATAGATATGTGGCAATATTGTAAATTTAGTACAGCAGAAATGTAACAGATAGCTTGATGCTATTGCCACAAAAAATGGGTGGACGGGCAATATGTCAAATTTGTCGCAACAAATATCTAATGTTGCGATAGTCTAAATTTTTCATTGCAAAAAAATGAGGTTATATTGCCACAAAAAGATGTTGTCGTAACATGTCTATTTTTTACCATATGTATGGTAGCATTATGATGATATTGATTTTTCATTACAAAAGGAATATTGTATGGCCAAAAAAAAGTTGTGGCAACTATATGGGTATGAATTTATTTATGAAAGAAAAGAAAATAAAAATTGAATCAAAATCAGATTAAGTTTCCTACATTTTTCTTAATGTTTACAATCATTATTCTATTCTTGGATCTTTATTATTTCTTTCCTTCTTTGTCAACACCCTAGCCCATGCGTAGCAGGATGATCATCGCGGCAGCAGGCAGCAGGTGCGGCGGTGCATGCTACGGTTTGACTTCTTCATTGTGGTTGCTCGAGGCAACATGCCTATGCTGCTAGCTAGGAGCACTAACTTGTATGAGGTAAAAATGCCAATCTTCTACTTTAACCTGCCGTTTCTTGGATGAAAATATGAGTGAGTAAATTAGTTAATTTATCCTTGATGATTACGCTAAGTAGTTTAGTCAGAAGTGTCATATCCTATTAATATCCCCTCCTCAATTCTTGTTTGTCCTGAGGTCATAACCAATGCAACTACAGTTTTTTTTATATATTTTTTCCCCTCGATGCAAAACTATTATTTGTATTTCACATCACTGGAGTTATGACATACAAGTATGATTGTTTGATATCAATACAAAATGTTTTACAACATACTCATATTTTTAAAAATAGAGTGTCATATACAAACACTTAAACATGTATAACATGATCATCCATGGTACATATGTGTCAATTTAAGAGAACAAGATACAGAATATGATTTGGCATGACATCTTGTTCAACTACATGTAAGATACATGTATATCCTCTGTATATAGAGTGAACCACTCCAGCAATAAGATCTTATCACAGAATATAAAATAATCCATAAAACTTATTTTCATGTAAACAAAATATCAAAATGGACTATACTGAAATGTTTCTATATATCTTACCTCAATTATTTTGGATCACCACCTTCATCTCTGTTTTTTTGCATATATTTCGTATCTTCTCATACAACAAAAATAAAATAAAAAATTTAAAAGAATTAATATTGAACCATAGAATGGGATAATGCTAGAACTTTTTTTAATCGAGTAGCACAGATTGGTAGCAAATAGAAACAAACTTGGCCAACAGGCTGGCCTAAGAAAATGGAAACATAGTAGTACAAGGCTACTGAATTTTCTATGCATATGTCGCCTAAGAAAATGCAACAAATTGTAGGATAAATACCTTTCTTGTGACCATTTTCTTTTCTGTAGCCTACCAGGCAATATAATTAGACAAAAAAAATCATCATTAAACACTTCCACTTCACAATTCCCAGGTGCAACACGTCCATCATCTACGCAGCTGTTGCCTTCCATGAACTTGATGGCTTGTAAGCAGTCTTGCTCGTGGTGCTTGGTTCTTGGCAATGGTTAATTGGGTTTGGAGGAGGTTTGGTCTTTGTCAATATTTTTAGTTGTTACAGTTATACTGATGTTCAAGATGCTTAAAGCACAAAAGCATTAAAACCAAGAACTAAAAACTTTCAAATCCACGCAAACAACACATATTATTAGTTGTGGTTGTTTCAACTGTAAACGCACTACAAGCGTGGCTCGAGGTTTTGGGTAATGTCGACCATCGGCTTCTACTTAGATTATCCGGCATTTCTTCTCTCTCTTTTCAACAAGCTCAAGGTTGATTGCTCTATTTGCGACGCTTGTACTGTATACATTTCATTGCCTGACTTCGCTTCTGGTTACAATCCTTGTTATTGGCATACCTCTCTATTTTCTAGGGTCCACTGATGATACTTTAGTTTACCAATATTCAATGATCCTATACCTTTTATATAACCTACCCCACTTAAAAAGAAGGTAGGGTCATACCAAGACTCTGAACGTACTTCACTTTTATTTCAAGCGGGCAGCGTTAATTATCAGGCTTCCAACCTCCTAAGTGACAATTACTCTCGAGTTAACTCTTACCGCGAAGGCAGTAAGTGATTCAAGGCCATTGTCGACCTTTCATTCCACTGGACGGCATGGAATTAAAGGTTCCATCCTGTTGCATTTGTCCATGTTATCCAAATTTTCCATCTTAGACTCTTTTCCATTTATTTTTGATCTCGGGTCTATGGTTGTTTGATTCTTCGGTTAGGTGTGCGACATCATCTTCATAGGCGCAGCTGCCTTGTTTGGACTTCATTGATAAGGCTTCTCTTCTAGTAGTGGGAGACGCTGGGTGGAAGATTTATGGCGTTTTAAAATAGAGACAAGCGAAGAAGCGGTTTGAAAATAGTTTTTATCGAAAATAATCGATTCCAAGTATTGCTGTGATACCACTCTTTCGTACCACATTTCTAAGATACACTATGCATCACATATCAGTCTCTGGATTAGTAGCTGATATGCACTAACACATCAGAATGTACATCAAAAATCATACTTCGGATAAAGGAATATACCTGAAACCAGACCTTTAGTGGCAACACGGTAAGAATTAAAGTATCCACAACCAGTTGATAAACTAGAGGTGAAGGAAACATCGGAAAACAAGACCCAACTCCATAAGCAAACTTAGAAAGCAGACGAAAACCCAACACATCGTCGTCTTCTACGAATCTTCTCTGTCTAAATCCATAATTGCAAACGAGTGAGTACATAAGGTACTCAGAAAGGCCTAACTCTAAGCAGGGGTATATATATATAGGTTGTAGCAAAGAATAGGCTATGATGTTTTCTTTTGCAAAAAGCCAGTTTTATGCAGGGCCCACTATAGAAGCTTTGTAAAAGGGAACACAGAAATAGTTGTCCATATTTTAGTAGGTTGGTCCAGAGGGAGATGTTCATCGATCCTGTCAGTACCCAAGTTTTAGTCGAAGAGCCAGCACGCAACCGTACTGTCCCCTGTCGCACAGCCTACACTTTCCAAAACACGGGCGCATACACCCACTCACTCCTACAAGGAGAATATAGAGACTAATCAAAATGAGCCCACGCTGTAGTGTGTCATATCCAGTGACAACGGACTTTTTGAAAAGATTTTACACTCTACAGAGGTTATACACTTTACCCACAGGCTTTGCTTCTCTTGATCGACAGAGTCGCATAATGCTCACTCCAACGCACGCTAAGGTAACCACAAAGTCCACCTCAAGATGCTAACAGGGGTCATCTCTCGGGATTACCCGATGACGCGATAGCACATTTCCGTAGCTAAATCTTGGGTTTAGGACATCCACGTCTGCTCCCTGGACTCCACATACAGACGGGTGATTACAAGACTAGGGGGCTATACCGGTGGGCAATGCAATCTCATGGCGCGGGCTATTGCTGTAATCGAAGACCGGACTGTGAGTATCATGTCTACTCCTGCAACTTATGTACCACTGGACCGCCTTAGGGGCTCAGTGTGGATAACCAAAGGGGTGAAGTGAGTCCTTCCCATTAACAAAGGTTCTGTGGTTGCACGAAATCACTATGTTAACGACCGATGAACTGGTCCTTATATGGCACGGGCGGCGCTTGTCGACGGCAGGTGGACCAGACTGAAGCTTAACACCTATCACATCACCTTCACAGAAGCCACGCCTCACAACCAGAAAACACTCTTCTTCACCTAGCACCAATTGCACTATCATCCATCCCACTTTATTTGACTCACACTACCAAACTCATTTTAACATATTTCATAAATGATTGGTGTATGGTGTGACGATGCACTGTATCGCATAAGGGTTCCTAAGCAATCTAATGTCAAGGCAACTTTCTGTTCGTTAAAAGACTAACAAAAAAATACTATGGTTAACAAGGGGGTGTCATCAATGGGCAACAAGGTAGTATTCATATTTAATGAGAGCAAATAACTGATATTAATATAAATACATAATAACAAGTAGGGTATTAACTACACAATGTTTTAACATAGATTAAAATAAATATACAAGCATTAGGTCATATGGGTGCGCAAGCAAAATATAGAATGAATACAATCAAGAGGTTAGAGCTTGCATGGAAATCCTTAATCTTTGAAACTTGTCTTCCTAATATCCTTCGAAGTCTTGAGTCTTGAATCGCGTCTTGATGCTGAAATCTTTGGGCTTTTCCTCGTATGCCAGTTCTCCTGTCTTCTCTTGGAGTCTAGCTCTTTCTCGAACTCAACATTGTCTGCACGATAGAATACGCCTAATAAAACTACCGTAAAAAGAATAAAGCTCAGGAAGAACCGATAAGATCCAATAAACTCCGAAGAAAAACCAATCAAACTCGAAGAGAAAAAACCAACTATGAGAGTGCGTGCATGACATGGTGGATTGTCTAATCTTAACTTAGAATTAATTACTATAGGTTGGCGGTTTAGCTTCATTTTAGTTAATTACAATTTAGTGTTTGAGGGATATAGTGGTGTGTAGTACGTGTCCTCGAAATACAGATTCGTGATCGAGTATCCATATAGGTCAGGCACACTCACTCGCTAGTGATTTGTGTATGCACTAAAATGTCATTATTTCTTGTATGAGTGTGACTATAGCAATTAACAATTAATTACTAACTTCTATCTTTTACAATTAAACTACCAAAGCTAGTACATGACACGAGTACTAATGCATGTAAATGCAAGGTAAGATGCCTATATGTGCTACTTAATACTTTATTTAAATGTAATATGCATGAAACCTTTAGTGATTAAAGATTATTTACTTTATTTTCTAATTTGTGACTGCTTCCTAGTGATAGATGTCAATTTACTAGATTCTACATTTATAATTAATTTACTACATTTAGTAGGTCTTCCCACTCAAATGTATGTTAAGAGCTTAATGAGATGCGTTCTAATCATGGTATGCTTAAGTAAAATATGTGATAAGTACCATATTTTATTCCTATAGGTCAATTACTAAAACTAATGCTTAGCATATGTGCCAGTGCATGTGAATGCTAGATATGGTGCATAGATATTTTCTTTGTTTAATTAAATAACAAGCATGAAATAAATTTACTATGATTAAAGGTTAATTACTTTACTTTGTAATATGCAGTTGCTTTCTAATGGTTTATGACTAGTTACTAAATCTACACTTGTAATTAAATTACTACCTTAAATAGATGCCATCACTACACGTGCCGGAGAAGCATAGCGTCATTATTAGTTATAAAATTTTATACTTATTTGGTGGGTTCTCCTAAGTGTTCAATGATTAATTATCTAGTTTAATTTAAACAATTAAAATACAAAAACTAATAAGTGATACATGTACTAATTAATAGATTAAAGACAACATGTAGCATGTGTACTATTGTATGCTAATATGCGATGAGACGCATCAGTGTACCTCTTAATAATTATTTAATTATCTTTTTGTATGTGATATATTGGTAGCTAGTAATTAGTTAATAATTAATTACTTGATATAATTTAGTTACTAGAACTACTATGCGATGTTGGTGCTATGGTATATGTATGCATGGTACAATGCTTATATGAGTCATGTCTACTTATTTTCTAATATTCATATGTAATATAAGTAGCAATTTAGGTAGTGTGGCGGCAGGTGAGTGGGGTCGGCATATTTTTTTATTTTTTTTATAATAGTTTGGCTAGATTTATCTGAGCCTTCCAATTTGGAAGGGAGGGTCTAGATTATTTAGGTGACGTGGACTGTTTTCAGTCGCCTATCAGTGAACGGAGGGCTAGGATTTAAATCAACACGTGTTTGAATCTGGGCCGTGAATCAATAGGTGGACAGTTGGGATTTAAAACGCGGATTAATCTGGGCCGTCCGTTCTGATCGGGCGGCCAGGAGCGCTCCGGCGTCCCTGCCGGCCGCCAGAGGCAGGGCAGGCGGCGGTGCCACCGCCGTGGCTCGCCGGAAAAAGGGAAAGCGAGCTCAGCCTCCCGTACACGAAACTCGACGGAAAGAGCGGGAAAATAGAGAGGAGGAAAAGGCGAACCTAGCCGGCAGGTTCTCGTCGTCCAACAGCGGACCGAGGCGGCTGGCGACGAAGAGGCGCGGCGCACGATGGCGGTGCTCGGCGCTAGGCGTCCGTGGTTGCGAGGATGGCTCAAGAAGGTGGGGAATCAATAGAGTAGGTCAGTGCGGTGGTTTTGGGGACAGGTAATGGTCGGGGATAAAGTCCCACGGCGACGAATTGACGGTGGCCGCGGCGGCACAGGAAATTGGGGAAAAACTTCAAGTTGAGAGCGGCTCCAGGGAAAAGGAGAGGAAATGCGAGGAAGGAGAAAGAGGTGGGGGCCGGGGACGAACTCGGGTGGCTTTTATAGCCGGAGAAGAGTGGTGGCCACGGCGTCGGTTGGTCCGGAGGGCGACCATTGGCAATAAAAGCGGCACGGCATGCACGTCGCGGTGTCGGGGGCAAGAGGGCGAAAGCGGCGCGCACGATGGCGGTCGGGACGGGTGGCGACGCGGCGTGGACCTGCTGTGGGGGTAGGGACGACGAGCTGGCGCGTGGCGGCGTGAGCGGGAAGAACGAACGGGCCACGGGTGCTTGGTCGATCAGCGGGCGACCATGAGGAGACCAGGCAGAGTGGGGCAAAGGCGGTGCCGGTGGGGCAAGTGGGTTGGCGAGCAGCAGCGAGGGGACAAGGGGCGCGTGTGTAAATGATCAGAGGGCGGTAGCAACGGTGAGAACGTCGCGGGCTTTCGCACAATGATCGGCGACAGTTCTATTATTTATAATTTATAGAAGGCTTGAAATATTCTGCAGATTATAGATTGATGCATCAGCTAGGAGTTTTTTCTAAAAGACTCTAGCGAATTCTAGAACTTCTGACCGTGTCCAGCAATATGCAACATACACATATATAAGAAATGTCTATATTTCTAATAGCCTCCCTCAATCACAGCATTGATAAGTTGAGATTGACTTTGAAGTTTTCAATCAGCCGCACAGGTAAGGGTTTAGTGAAGCCATCTGCTACTTAATCTTTGGATGAAACAAAATCTATCTCCAATAACTTGTTCTTAACACGGTCTCTGACAAAGTGATAGTCTACTTTAATATACTTGGTCCGAGCATAAAACACAGGATTAATGGACAAATATGTGGCACCTAAATTATCACACCATAACTAGGCTGCTCTTGGGCACTTCACACCGATTTCATATAACAGAATCTAGATCCCTATTATTTCAGCTGTGGCATTTGCAATGGCCTTATACTCAACTTCAGTGCTAGACCGGGACACAGTAGGTTGTTTTCTTGCACTCCATGAAACCAGATTACTCCCAAGAAAAATAGCAAATCCACCTGTCGACTTTTTGTCATCTATACAGCCAACCCAGTCAGCATCTGAAAAACCGCTCACAAGAGTAGAGGCTGATCTGTGAATCTTCAAACCAATGCTAGTACATTGTTTGACACATCTTAAAATTCTCTTGACCGCCTCCCAGTGGACTGTGGTCGGCGCATGAAGAAACTGGCACACTTTATTCATAGCAAATGAAATGTCTGGATGAGTCAAGGTAAGATACTGTAATGCCCCAACAATGCTCCTGTAATGTATAGCATCAGTACTGCCCAATGGTGTCCCCTCATGCAAGAACAATTTTTCACTAGTAGTCATAGGTGTATTAACTGATTTACAGTCTGCCATTCCAACTTTCTTCAATAAGTCACATGCATATTTATCTTGAGTAAGGAGAATACCTCTTCTAATAAGTTCACCTCAATACCAAGAAAGTAATGCAGCTTACCCAAATCCTTTGAGTGCAAATTCTTCCTTCAAATCATTTAGTAATGTCGTGGTTGCCTTATCTGTTGAGCTGGCTACAATAATATCATCAACATACACCAGAACAAACATAGTGATGCCTCCCTTGTTAAGATAAAACAAGGATGTGTCGGCCTTGGACGCTTTGAAGCCAATTTTTACCAAATTTTCACTAAGTCTCGAATACCAAGCTCGTGTTGCCTGCTTGAGCCCATACAAAGCTTTATCCAATTTACAGACATAATTTGGTCTTTTTGGATCTTCAAACCCTGGAGGTTGTTGCATATAAACTTTCTCTTCTAAGAGCCCATGCAAAAAGGCATTCTGCACATCAAGCTGACGAAGAGACCAGCCACAAGAGACAGCAAGAGACAAAATAATACGAATGGTGGCTGCCTTGACAACTGGACTAAATGTGTCTTCATAATCAACTCCATACCTTTGCTTGAAGCCCTTGGCTACCAGACGAGCTTTATATCTATCAAGGCTGCCATCAGACTTTCTTTTTATCTTGTACACCCACTTACAACCTATAACATTTCTCCCTTTCTGTGGTGGAACAAGATGCCAAGTCTTATTCTTCATAAGAGCCCTGTGGTGGAACAAGATGCCAAGTCTTATTCTTCATAAGAGCATCATACTCAGAAATCATAGCATCTTTTCAATGTTGATTACTCAGTGCTTCATCTAAATTATGAGGTTCACCAGCAGATGTTAACAGGCCATACCTAACTGTCCCATCCTTGTGGTTTTCTTGATGCCACGTTGTAGCCGTGTGATAGGTCTGGACTCATGTGTTGAAGAAC
Organism: Zoysia pacifica; assembly: GCA_001602315.1. Lineage (NCBI taxonomy): Eukaryota > Viridiplantae > Streptophyta > Magnoliopsida > Poales > Poaceae > Zoysia > Zoysia pacifica. The sequence continues at coordinate 15,840 of BCLH01001004.1, read as the reverse complement.
CAGCCGTAGAAGATCCGTGGTCAGGAATCTCCCCCGGGAGCAGAGCCGCACCAGCCGCTGCGTCCGCAGGCACTGTCACAGAATCCCTAGACGCGGTCGGCGTGGGAATAGTGCCCGTGTCACACACGTCCAGAGGAGAAGGTGCCACGGCAGAACACCCCTGACCCGACACAGCAGGCGCCTGATCCGAGGAAGATGCATGCACAGGTGCAGCAGGCATCGAGATTGCCGTCGGGATTGCTGCCGCATCAACTTCGAGCCGCGTGCCTCCCGTGAGTGCATGGCTCCAGTGAGGCACCGTGATCACATGAAGATTGCATCAATTGTTCCCTGCAAAAAATACCAGGACTCTGGACAGGCAAATTGGTCAGTTGAGCATCTCCATTATTATCCCCCTGAGTAACCGCAGATGTTTCAGGAAGGAGTAGAATTTCTGCTTGTAATCTGGAGCCGGCATTAGGGTGGAGTTTGGTAAAGGGAAAAACCATTTCATCGAAAATAACATCTCTAGAGATATAGACACGCCCAGTCGACACATCAAGACACTTGTAGCCTTTGTGTTGATTACTATACCCAAGAAAAGTACACTGCTTGGAGCGAAATTGAAACTTATGAGTATTGTACGGCCGAAGATTTGGCCAACAAGCACATCCAAAAATGCGCAGAGTGGAATAGTCTGGTTTTTGGTGAAAGAGACATTCAAGAGGTGTGGAGTTATGAATAACTGGGCTGGGGAGACGGTTGATTAGATATGTTGCAGCAATGAACGCCTCATCCCAAAATTTTAAGGGAACAGAGGCACGAGAGAGAAGAGCAGGACCGACCTCAACAATATGACGATGCTTTCGTTCTGCTGCACCGTTCTTTTGGTGCGCATGGGGACAAGAAACAAGATGAGAAATCCTAATCTTTGTAAAAAAAGAATTGAGTTTTTGGTACTCACCACCCCAGTCGGTCCGCACGGATTTAATTTTGCGGTCAAACAGACGTTCTACTAGGTTCTGAAATTGCTGGAATTTTTCAAACACTTCAGATTTAAATTTGATGAGATAAATCCAAGTAAATTTGCTGTAGTCATCAATAAAACTAACATAATATTGTTTTTGACCAACTGACTCAAGAGCCGGACCCCACACATCTGAAAAAATCAGATCTAAAGGAGCATGAGACTCACTTGTAGACCTAGGATATGGTAATTGATGTGCTTTGGCTTGTTGACAAGCGTCACAAACGTGCGAAGATCTAGGCTCCCGGGAACAAGGCAAATTGTTATTGCTAATGACGTGACGAACAATAGAGGATGAAGGATGTCAAAGACGATCATGCCACCGAGTCACCGTGGGCTTGATGGCACTTCCAGCAAATTTTATTGATGGCGGCGATGGAAGAGGATAGAGACCGCGATGACAGCGACCCCTAAGCAGAATTTTCTTGGTCTCCTGATCCTTAACCAGAAAAAAATTGGGGTGAAATTCAATGAAGGCAGAATTATTGAAAGTAAATCGATGAACATAAACAAGGTTCTTTTTGGCTTGAGGAACATAAAGAACATTATTGGGTTGAAGGTTGCGGCTAGGGGTAACAATGTTAGAATGACCAACATGACTTATTGCCATACCTGAGCCACTAGCGGTATGAATTTGATCTCCTCCAGTGTACTTCTCCCGAACAGCCAGCTTCTCTAGTTCACTTGTGATGTGGTCAGTTGCACCACTATCAGTGTACCAATTCGTGTCGATGTCGTAGGAGTGGTTCGCATAGGATGCCTGTTTTGCTTCTGGCATGTACTCCTCATCAAAGCGGTACCAACACCTAGCGGCTGTGTGCCCCTTCACAAGACACACCTGGCAAACAGGACGAGTATCCTTGCCACGATTGCCGCCCTGGTACTCGTGCTGAGTGTTGGTGGCGCCAGAAGGACCACGGCCACGGCACCTGTTGTTGGTGTTGAAGGAGCCGCGGCCACGACCACGCTGGTGTCCCCCGCGACCACGACTAGAGCCACGACCACCACCACGGCCAGCCAAGTTAGCTGAGCTCTGGTTGCCACCGTGGACAAGATCTTGGCGAGTCTCAAAAGTGAAAAGTTGTGAGTACAGCTCATCAAGAGAGATGGGTTCTACCCTAGCAATGAGGGCGGACACTAGAGACTCGTATTCTGGACCAAGACCAGTAAGGATATATTCCACCAACTCGTCATCCTCAATGGATCGGCCAGCTTCTGCCATGTCATCGCTGTAACTCTTCATCTTGGAGAAGTAATCGGCAACAGATAGAGCCGTGGTGGAGAGGGCAATGCGCAGGTTGACTGCACGGGCGCGAGTTCATGAGGCAAAGATGGCCTCAATGGCTCGCCAAGCGGCCGCCGCCGTCTTCGATTTGGCGATGTGCACCATGATCTCCCGCGATACCGAGGCAAAGAGAAAACTCAGGATCTGATGATCCGTTGCATCCCATGCCAAGAATACCTGGTTCGGGATCTCGTTCCCTTCCTTGTCACTGATGTGTTCCGCCGGTTTGGAAGAGGCGCCGATCAAGTGGCCATATAGCTGAGCGCCTCGGATCGCCGACTCAACCTGCGACTTCCACATGGCGTGGTTTGTGCGTGTGAGCTTCTCTGTAATCGCTCCGGCAGAAAGGAGGGAGGTAGGGAGGGCCGACGAGGTAGACATGGTTCTCTCGATCTGGATCCCTCAGGCTCTGATTACCATGTAAATGATAAGAGGGCAGGTAGCAATGGTGAGAACGTCGCAAGCTTCCACACAATGGCCGGCGACGGTTCTGTGATTTATAGGAGGCTTGGAATGTTCTGGAGATTACAGAATGATGCACCGGCCAGGAGTCTTTCCTAGAATACAGATCACCTTCCTAAGATACCAAAAATTACCTAAAGCATGAGAGATTACCTAAACATGAGAGAAGACTCTAGCCAATTCTAGAACTCCTGGCCGTGTACAGCAATATGCGACATACACATATACAAGAAGTGCCTATACTTCTAATAGCGTGACCGGACGCGTGGCAGCGAGCTCGCCGGCAGCCATGCCAGCATGTCGGAGGGAGGAGGAAGAAGAAGATAGCGGCCGGTTGGGCTGGCTTCCACGACATGGGCCAGGGAGGCGTGGTGGTTTGGGCCGTAGAGAAAGGAGAGAAAAAGAAGCTGGGCCTTAAGAGATTTGTAATTTGATAGTTTTTTTTTTCAATTTCAGGTTTCAATGAATTGATTCGAAAGTGAAATGATTCAATTAAGCTTCAATAAATAAAATCCAAGTAAATTTGAGAAATGACTAAATAAACAATAAACAAAAAAAAATATCAAGCACTTGTCACGATTCAAAGTTTTTATATTTCAAAATTTCCAATTTATATGGTTCGAATACGAAATGATATTTTTCCCTTTTAAAAAATGGAGAGAAAGGAGACAAAAATGTTAGCATTTTGTTAGTGACAAATTAAATTTAAAACTTTAATTTAGGGTAAATTTTCGGGGTGTGATAGGACAGCGCTCTCCAACAAATAAGAAAGCACGCTCCTCAACTTCCTCAATCAGAATCGGGTCTTCGCCTGGGCACCCTGCGACATGCCTGGCATCCCGAAGGAGGTCGCCGAGCATTCTCTCAATATCAAGCCTGGATTCCAATCTGTATAGCAACGACTTCGACGCTTCGACAATGAGAAGAAGAAGGCCATAGGGGAAGAAATTACCAAGTTGCTCGATGCTAAGTTCAATCGTGAGGTTTACCACCCTGAGTGGCTAGCCAACCCTATAATGGTCAAGAAAAAGAATAGATAGAGGATGTGTGTTGATTATATGAGTCTCAACAAAGCATGACCAAAGGATTCGTTTCCTTTGCCGCGCATAGATCAGATGGTCGATTCCACCGCCGACTGCGAGACCTTTAGTTTTCTTGATGCGTACTCCGGGTACCATCAGATTTTTATGTGAGGTTCCGACCAGCCCGCAACCTCCTTTATCACTCCGTTCGGCTCTTTCTGCTACGTCACGATGCCATTCGGGCTCAAAAATACTGGCGCGACCTATCAGCACTGTATACAAAAATGCTTCCACGACCAACTGGATCAGAACTTAGAAGTCTACATCGACAACATCGTTATCAAGACCCGAAAGACCAACGGCCTCATTAGCGATCTTGAAGACACCTTCGCCAAACTCCGACGGTACCGCGTCAAGCTGAACCCTGAGAAGTGCATATTCGGTGTCCCCTCAGGCAAGCTGCTCGGGTTCGTCATCTCCGAACGTGGCATCGAAGCCAACCCCGAGAAGATAGCCATGATCCTGAATCTCTGCCCCATCAAGAACGTCAAAGGTGTCCATAAACTCACTGGATCCCTCGCGGCCCTCAGCCACTTCATCTCCTGACTCGGTGAGAAGGCAATGCCTTTTTATCTACTGCTGCACAAGTCCAACCGCTTCACCTATACCGCCAAGGCATAGAAAGCCTTCGATCAATTGAAGACCCTACTGTCCACACCGCCGATCCTTGCTTTGCTGACCCTTGGTGAAGTTTTGCTCCTCTACATCTCTGCAACTTTCAAGGTGGTCAGCACTGTCTTTGTCGTCGAGCATTCAAAGGAGGGTGGGGCTTTGAAACTCCAGCGGCCCGTTTACTTCATCAGCGAGGTCCTCACCGACATCAAAACCCGCTACATGCAAATAGAGAAGTTGATCTACACCATCCTCATCAACAAGCGCAAACTACGACATTACTTCGACAGCCACTCTGTTCGGGTGGTAACAAGCTTTCTACTCAAGGAAGTCATCACCAACAAAGATGAGGTCCGACGGATCGCCAATGGCAATGGAACTCATGGGCCACGACATCTCCTACGTCCCGCGTCAAGCCATCAAGTCCTCACCGACTTCATCGCCGAGTGGACCGAGGCCCAAGAGCAGCCGACCCCTGCCGACCTCGAACACTGAACCATGTTCTTCGACGACTCCTGCATGCTTCAAGGCTCGGGGGCTGGTATCGTCCTCATCTCTCTGAAAGGCGACAAGTTCTGCTATGTTCTTCAGATTCACTTCCACGCCTCGAACAACGTCGCCGTGTATGAAGCTTTCCTTCACGGTCTACGGATGGCAATCACCCTCGACATCCGATGGCTCTACATAAAGGGCGACTCCGAGCTCGTTGTAAATCAAGTCATGAAGGCATCAAGCTGTAGTGATCCAAAGATGTAAGCTTATTACCAGGAAGTTTGCAAGTTCGAAGACAAGTTCGACGGGCTCGAGCTCCACTACGTTCTACGCCGCAACAATGAAGGCTCGAGCTTCACTACGTTCTACGCCGCGACAATGAAGTGACCGACTACCTTGCCAAGATGGCCTCAGGTCGGGACCCGTCCCTGATGAGGTTTTTCTCAAAGTCCTCACCAAGCCGACCATCAGGATCAAGGACAAAGAGACTGACCCCTCACCCGACACCCCAGTCGACGAGCCGGCCCCGACCCCTGAGTCGGAGGTTCTAGCCATTATTCCCAACTGGTCTCAAGATATTTTTGAGGATGGCACACTCCCGACCAACACTAATGAAGCCCGACACATCTCCCGACGGGCCAAAGCCTACACCATCATCGACGAGGAACTTTACAAGCGAAGCGCGAGCGATATTCTCCAACGCTGCATCCCTTGGGAGGAAAGTTGGCACATCCTCGATGACAACCACTCGAAAATTTGCGGGCACCACGCCACCCTGAGGACCTTGGTGGGAAAAGCTTTTTGCCAGGTATTTTACTGGCCCTCAGCAGTTGCCGACGCTGAGCAATTAGTCCGCTCCTGCCGAGGGTACCAGTACTATGCCCGACAGACCCACCGACCTGCTCAAGAACTCCAAACGATCCCGATCACCTAGCCCTTCGCAGTCTGGGGCCTCGATATCCTTGAGACTTTCCGAAAAGCGCCCGAGGGCTTCACCCACCTCTTCATCGCCGTCAATAAGTTCGCTAAGTGGATTGAAGCAAAACTAGTGCCCTGCATCAACGTCGGCCGAGCGGGCAAATTCCTGTATGACATCTTCTGTCGCTTTGGGGTCTCGAACTCCATCCTCACCGACAACGGCGCGCAATTTATCGGTCGGCAGTTTCACGAATTCTGTGAAGAATACCACATCTGCCTCGACTTCGCATTTGTGGCCCATCCGAGGACCAACGACAGGTCGAAAGCGCCAATGGCATGGTGCTTCAGGGGCTTAAACCCCGACTATATGACTACATCGAGAATGCAGCCGGCCGGTGGGCCCAAGAACTCCCCTCCGTGCTCTGGGGCCTGCAGATGACCCCAAACCGAACGACAGGCTTCACCTCGTTCTTCATGGCATTCAGCGCTGAAGTCATTTTGCCAACCGACATTAACTACGATTCCCCGCAAGTCCGGGCCTACAACGAAGAAGCATCGGAGGCAGCGCGGCAAGACGCCCTGGACCAACTCGGTGAAGCACGCAATGTCGCCATCCTACGGTCAGCTAAGTACCTGCAGAGCCTTCGTTGGCTACATGCTCAGCGGATCAAGGGTCAAGCGTTCAACGTCAGCGACCTAGTCTTGAAGAGATTCCAAACTAAGGCCAGAAGCACAAGTTGTCACCCCCTAGGAAGGGCCCTTTGTAATCAAGAAAGTTCTAAGGCCCAGCGCCTACAAGTTGGCGACCAAGAGCGGCAAAGAGGTCACAAGTGCCTGGAACATTGAGAACTTCCGTCGTTTCTATGCATAATAAAAACAGATAAGTTTCTTGAGCATATCTTGTCTCTTTTCTGTTTTGGCTGGCGGCGTGCGACTGAAAGGCCGACCCCTCACCGCCCGGGGGCTATCTGAGTGTCCCCTGCCACACGTTCGCCGACCCTCGCGATGATTTCATTTGGTCCCGCGGTGCCGGCCCTGAAGCCTCCCACTCGACGATCGGTCCGAGCAAGTCTTGAAGTTAAATCCTGACCCGCACTGGCATGAACTACGAAAGTTCCCCCGAGTCAGCGCGATTTAACTAAGAACAACGCAGCGGTCCGACTCCTCTGTTTCCGCTCTCAGGCTCCACGCCTTGTTCTCGTTTCAAGACTCCGGCCTGGTCCACGCAAGTTTCAAAGTTAAATCCCGACCCGCGCTGGTGTGAACTCCGAAAGTTCACCCGGGTCAACGCGATTTAACTAAGAACTGTGCAGCGGTCTGACCCCGTCATTCTCGTTCTTGGGCTTCGCACCTTTTGTTTTCGTTTCAAGGCTTCGGCCTCGTTTCTTGGAAAGTTCTGCTCCCCGACCCGTGTCAAGCACGCGGGTGACCCTCGGGCGTGCGAAGTAAATTCTAAGTACTAGCGTTTGAGTCTTTTCTCGCGGCTAACGATTGACGACCCGGGTTGGTGACGCCCTACAGCTGCATTGAGCTTGAGACTCAACCCTACGGGCTATACCTGACCTGGTCGCTCGGTCAACATCCAATGGATGAAAAAAAACATGAAGTTGCAAAGAAAATTACACGGCACGAGCAAGGCTCGGAAAAGAATTCATCTCTATTAATATCTTACAAAAGATGTCCAAGAACATCACAAAATCATTACGGGAAAACAAACCGAAGACCTGAATCTCCGGATTCTGGGGCAGCGGCAGTGGATCCTAGGGTCGGGTCGGCATCGAGCCGAACCTATCCAGCACGAGGTTCGCTGACTCAAAGGCGGCGTAGAGGTCTGCAGCCCAAGGCCGCACAACCTCCGTCAAGCGCGTGATCTTTGCCTTCGGGGTGTCAGCAGCGAAGCCCTCGAAGACACGCGCGAGGTCGACCCCCAGATAGTGCGATGCCACTTGCGCCAAGGCCAACGTCGCCCCATCTTGTAGGGCGCCGATCAGCGCGGCGGCGATCGCCCCAGAAAGGTACCCCATCACATACCCGGTGTAATCCACCGAGACGTTAGTGTCACGCACCTCGACGAAGATGGCCCAGAACATGCGATGTACGGCTGTCATCACATCCTGTAGAGTGCGAGATGCGGCTGCAAGGCAAAACGAAGATAAGCGGCCGACCACCATCGACACTTTAACAAACATGATCTACGAAGACACATACCGTCGCGCTCCTCGATGGCGACGCTGGTGGCGGTCTGCGCATCCTCCACCTCCTGCCGTGCGCGGGCCATATCCTCATCGGAGGACAGACATAGGTCCTTCAGTTCCGCAGTGAGCTTCGCCTCGGCGGCGGCCCGCTGCTCCGCTGCCTTCTTTGCCTCCTCCTCCACTCGCTCGGCCCGCTGCTTAAACTCTATATGAGAAAATCAACTTCAACTTCCCGTTCCTAGGAAGGAGGGATCAAGGACACAGGTCAAGAGAACGATACCTACGAACAGCAACAAAATGCGTGTTGGCAAAATCGGAGGATAGTTTCTTCTTCTCCTCCCGAGCCGCTTGGGCCTCTGCTTGAGCAGCTCGGGCCTCCTCTTGCGCCGCCAAGGCCTCATCCCGAGGGCCTTGACATCGCGGTAGAGCCAGTGGGCATCCTCCGATGACGCCTCTCGGCCGGCCCGGGTCCGGTCCAGCGCCACGCAGAGGGACTCCACCTCAGCTTCCAGCCTCGAGTCAGACAGGGACTGACCCAATGACTGGAGCAGAACCCTTTGCAAAAATACGCCTCAGCACCACAAGACAAAAGGTGTGTACCTTTAAAATTTCAAGTTATTAAAACTTACCCATGATTCGAGCACAGTTGGGTCGTCGATGATGTCGCGACCCACGGCCAGCCTGTCGAGCGTTTTGCTTAAGCTCAGGCCGACCTTGTGAATGATGTCCTGTACATCCCCATCCAGGTGTCGTAGTGATATGTGGCTCACGCCGCCGCATCACCCGACGGGGGCTCCGGCACCACCTGCTGCTCCGAGGACAAAGCCCTGGAGCCACCAAAATTAGCTGCGGTCACAATGGTCGCCGCTGCGACGGCCGTCTCCGCCGCTTCCTCGCCGACCGCCGCCGTCAGCTCTGTGGGAACGGTGGCTGGAGACGACACTTGGCCGCCTCCACTGCCTGCCATCGTCGGTTTTGCAAAAAGGACAGCCGGGTAGGACACTTGGTTGCCTCTCCTGACTGCCATCTCGTCGCCCCCCTCAGCGCCTGCGGCCGAGAGGGACGAGATCACCACTTCTTCCGCAGCCTCCCCCGAGTTCATGCCCGAGGGGGAAGCTGCGGGTCTTCCGTAACCACAACCATACACTGACCCTCGGCAAGGGCCAGGGGAGGCTGCGCAACTTCTTCAACCACCGGCGCGTCGGCCGGTGGGTCCTGCTGCTGGGGATCTAAACATGGCAGAGCCATTGGAATGCCCCCCACCACTGCCACGGGGTCCGACTCCTCTCCGCCGACCTGCGGCGTGCTGACCGCCGCGAGCTAGTATGTAATTCTTGTGAATTTTACAATGTTTACTGACTTTCTGCGCAACTAATAAACGAAATTTCGAAAAGGATTAAATCCAGCCCCCAACAGGGGCACGTGGTGGCCTGCACGGCCCGGCCACAAAGCATCCCGCAGAGGCTCGGCCACACCGGATCCAACCTGGCTGTATCGGATCCAGCCAGCTCGGCAAGCCAGTCATGGCGGGCGGTGGTCCGGCATGCAGTAGCGCTCGCCGACCCGCCGTTTCCGGCAAATGGGTGGCTCGGAGAGAAGTTCGGCGGCGTCTAGCAAAGTCACCGGTCGATAAAACTCGAAGAAGCTTGACCCTAGAGCTTCACCGGGTCCAGTAGAAGAGCGGCAGTGGTGTTGTTGTCGAAGAAGAAGACCGGAGTTGGGTCAGCGTCGGTGAAGTTCTGTGATTCCAATGGCTAGTGGCGACTGAAACTCGATTTTCTTACACAGCGAGCAACAAAAACGATTGAGAAGAAACCAGTGGATGCGCTAGGGCATGAAGGGCTTCAGTCGAATGGAATCGAGAAGTGCTCGCCGAAATGTGATGGATTTAGCCGGTGAACTGGCGGTGGCTCTATGGAACCGATTAGGAGAAATCCCCAAAAATTCGAGCTAATCCTTTTAAGAAAACATGCGGCGGCTGAGGCGACGTGGCCTCCTTGCATGCGCGCTGCGAATGGGGCTCCAGCAACAGCTCGGCCAATCACTGTGTGCCGAGCTGCCTGTGGTGTCCGAAGGAGACAGGAGGAAGGAGGAAAGTGCTGACAGGTGAGGTCCGCAGGCTTCTCCATTTTCCTGAATTTTTCAGTGGCGGCACTGTTTTGCCTTAAAAACTCTATTTTCCAAAATCAGATGAATTTGAAATTTTGCAGAGTGATAGATCTCCAAATTCGAAATGAATTTAATTTTATAAAATTTGGAAAATAGATAGATGTTTAAAGGAGTAGCTTAATTTCGGACTTAAATCTTTGAATTTGAATTTTACAAAAATTCTTTTTAATACCTGCTAATTATCATGAGCACTTTTTAAAATAAGAATTTATTTTTACATCCTTCCTTTTGAAACGTTTGAATGCTCACTTTGAAAATTTCAAATTCAATCAAATTTGAGTTTATTGACTTTGGTTATTTGAATTCAAGTTTAAATTTTGAATCCTTGATTCAAGAGATATGGGATGTTACATGATGGTGGCTACTGATGTGTATGTGATTTCTGATCTTCCATCAGGTCGTAGTAACTCTCGATTTGGTAGATATGCGACACATAATCGATTTGGCCTCAAATCAACACAATTCGAACCTCACGATCATAGCACCACTTCTCCTCTGCTTATCAATCGTGCAACACATGATTGACCTCACCAAAAAGACTAATCTCAGCCTGCGAATCGAAGAACACAAGCGAGAACAAAGAAGAAAGCAACACAAATGCGAAATCTGAATTAAGCTCACAAAGTTGGAATCCCACAAACCATATAGCGGCAAAACTGTTTGATAACATATTAAACTAAGCAAAACCTATGCGGCTACTGTTTATATAGAAGTTAGGGCATCTTTAAGTTGAAAAACTTAATACTAATGGTCCTAGGAAAGATACATAGCCTTAGGGCCAAAAAATAGTAATACAGCATCTTGATAGATTATGCATGTTGTAATTATTTCAGTGATTCCTGAAGATGGTGTCACAGCACGAGAGTAGTTCCGTTGAAAAGTTTATCTCCTTAGCTTTCCATCTATATCTAGAACGTTTAAAATAGAGAGTTCGTATGCAACCTGAGCATCTGTTTTACTGCAGGCTCCTCCTGGAGTTCGATTCGGACTCGAACCCGAGTTAGATTCAGACTCCTTTTGGAATTGAACGTCCTTCCTTGTCTTATGTATCTCCAATTTATTCTTCAACTGCCCTTGCTCCTCTGCAATATTCCTAATTATGATAAAGTTATTAGTGTTATCGTATAGGATTATTGCTTTTCTATCACTGTACATTAGCTAGCTGTCACCTGATCTCAAGATCATTGTATTCCTTTATTCTCTTGTTTGAGTTAATACATAAGGAACCCCCGGCCTCTATGCCTGGCATGGCTTCCCTCAAACCTCTCTATGTTTCTACATGGTAGTATCACGAGTTTAGGGTTCCCGTTCCCGCCACCCTACCACACGCCGCCGCTGCTCCTTCGAGCTGCTGTGACCTCCACCTAATCCATGCCACCGCCGTATTCCCTGGCCGCCACATTACCCACCACAACACACTGCCACCATTCTTCCTCTATGGCTGTCACATCACCACCCTCCGTGATGTGTACGTGGTTTTTTATCTTACTTCAGGTCGTGACAACTTTTGATTTGGTGGAGATGCGACACACAATCGAGCCGATGTCAAATCAACACGATTCGAACTCCGCAATCGTAGCACAACTTCTCCTCTAGTTATCAACCGTGCACACACTATTGACCTCGTCAAGAATGATAATCCTAGCCTGCAAATTGAAGAACACAAGCAAGAACAAAAAAGAACGCAACTCAATTGCGAAATCTAGATTAAACTCATGAAGTTAAAATTTAACAAACTATCAAACGACGAAACTATTTGATAATAGATTAAACTAAATAAAAACGTAAGTCTAATAATGATGGCTACTTTTTATATAAAGGTAAGGACGTTTTTAGTGGGAAACCCTAATACTAATGAACCTAAGAAAGAGACACGGCCCAAGAGCTAAAAGATGTTATCACAACACCTTGACAGATTCTAGACGTCAAATTGTTTCAGCGATTCCCAGAGATCTAGGAAGTATTGTCACACATGATTAGATCTGTTGGAAAACTTATCTCTTTAGCTTTCTATCTATATATAGAACGTCCAAAACGGAGCTCGTATACGATCGGAGCACCCGTTTTAGAGCAGGCTGCTCCTAGAGTCTAACTCGAACTTAAACCCGAGTTGGATTGGATGTCCTCCGAAGTTGAACATGCCTTGCTGATCTTGAGCCTCTCTAAGTACTTCTTCGTGCTTCCCTTGACCCTCTCTGATGTCTTTAATCATGATTAAGTCATTAGATAACAATCTATTCTCAAATAAATGAAGACATGTTTAGGAACGAGCTCACCTCTAATCTCAGCTATCGTGCGTAAGTTTCATCAATACTAATTTGAGGAGCTTTTTGTGTATGTAGAGGAGTAATGTCCTCATCACTACTCACGGCCTACAACAGTGTCAAGGATACTAAAAAATTTTATGTCCTGACATTACGAGGTTTTTTTATAGTACTGAAAGAAGGAAAAAGATTATGCGCAATCCTACCTATAAGAATATTGGCCGCCACCTTTTAGGCACATGCTATCAATCTGTTTGTTGAGTGTTTGCCTATGCAGTCGTCCACATGAATCTTCATATAAATTTTGATTTAGATTTGGAGCTACTTGATGCATGAGTACCATTAAGATGAAGAGCAATATATTGGTACACGTAGATGTACGCTACTTATAGTCCATAGTGCTTGTAATTTAAGAATGTAGTCATCTACAAATTAGTATAATTCTTCTTTTGCCTAAAAATCCACCTGCGCCATTTAAATCTCCTACCATGAAATTCGACACAGTTTTCGACTTGGAAATGGATTCTGGAGCGGAAGATGTTTTTGCTCATTTCTCGATCAGTATATATGGAAGGCGAAGCGCTCTGTCTCTATTCAACACTGATAATGCTCCCGGGTGTCGGCAAATCCAGACAAGACGGTCCCAAAGAACACAGGTTAGGACAAGACTAACAAACTGGCCGAACGGTCGGGTCTTGCCCGTCCTTCTAGAGAACTAGTAAATCCGTGGCTGCATGCCCATGTTACTTGGCACAACCAATCATGCCATTTCACACGGCAGAAATCGGGATGATACACTGCTAGCTAGCTCCAGCTTGTTCACAGAGCTCATCTTCTTTTTATAACGTTGTGTAGCAATGACGTGGATATGCAGCAGGACACGGATGCATAAAGCTCCGTTGGAAACTGTGTTAAGTATGCTTAAGCTAATCTTGTCGTTGTTGACGGAGAATCTCTGCTGGTCATGCAGCAAGGGGCAGCTGTCAAGTTTTCTGGAGTGCATAGGAGAAACAAAGATGCTCTGGTGTACTACTTCGATCGGGGTCAAGATTCCACTAAAAAAGAAGCCAATGTCTGTGACCTAACTAGCGTCTTATGTATCTCATATTACGAGGTCGAATCTCAAATGCATTTCAAGGCTCCTTTGAAGTAGAGAAATATTTACTGTTTTCTACGTTTTTCTGTGAAATTTCTACGACATTCATATTAAATCACTATGTTTAAAGGAGGCCCAAAAGAACAATACGATGATCGCCCATAAAGTTGAAAAAAAAAATCAAATTGAACCTGTTGAAAAACATGTTCCCTGAATTTCATGCGACCCATTAATAGTACCATCATGGAGTTCACAACAGATTGTCAGATACTTCGTTTTCCATCAATCTACTAGCCACATATGGCACCTAGAGTCATCAGGGTTTCATTTTCAGGTAGGTTTGACATCTGAGACGGGAGCTTTGGAGTCAAAATGAGGGGAAAAATCTTGGATGGCTATGAATGCATGTTCAATCTTGGATGGCTCATTAGTGTAACCACAGGACTCTGACGTTTTCTTACGTGCCCTCTGAACTAGGCTACCGTGACTTTGAGTGTTAGATTTCCACGCTGCATTATGCATATACATTTCAAGGCCTGATTGAAGTTGTTTGCTTGGTTGGCAAACGCTGACTACCGGTTCACCCTATTCCAGTGCGATCTTTTATCAAAACATTCAGGGAATAGTCCCATCCCTCTAAAGCCTTGACCAAACCATCGATCACTCAGCTTTTTCTAGCCGTTGCTTTTAACAAATACTCTCTCTGTTTTTAATTGATATCGCCATTGATTTTTAAATTTAACTTTAACTATTTGTCTTATTCAAAAAATTTAATAAATTTGATATATTTTATAATTTGATTTATCATTAAAGTTATTTAAATCACAACTTAAAATTTTACATATTCAAGCATATTTTGAATAAGACAAATAGTCAAAGTTGAATTTAAAAGTCAACGGTGACATCAACGAGAGGAAGTAAAAGTTTAGATTGGGATCAAGTCTAGTGTGAGTAGTGTCACATGTTCACATGCGTATGGCCTGTTACATTAGCGTGGTTGGACACCTTGTCTCCGGTTCACATTTCATTTCTGAATGAAAACAAAAACTGCAGGAATTGTCTGGATACTCGGAGCGAAAAGTGTTGTTAAATAAGGAAAAATACTTGAATTGCACAGCTTTATGATGATGATTAGGTACAAACTGATGGACATGTTCTTCCGACACCTAGTTGATTCGGTCCATCAGCCTCCCAGTGAAGGCAAGGTAGCTGGCATATATACTAGTATTAGTTCAATCGACGTAGACAAAATAAAATTAGATACAGACATACAGCTCAGCATGGAATGCTATTATTTCTGACCAAATCAAGATTCTAGAATACATCAGGCATGTGGTTTCACATGAGCAAGTAATACGATGGTGATTAAGGATTCAGATGCGTGAGTGGACCAAAACAAACGGCTGATGGGATTCAATGGTGCTGCTCGGCCATCTCTTCTCCCAGCCTCAATCCTTCTTACACATAGTTTGGCAAAATTTTGGACAAGATCCAGTGATGCGATGAGCTTGTATACTCCTACTTCTCTTGTATGTAACAGTGATGATAAAGATTCAGTGCAATTTGCCAATTTCCTATCATCTTGATTGCTAGAACGGTTATGATTTCATTGTCAATCAATTCTAGGTCGCGATTCCTCAGATTTCATCTCAACAAATGCACAAGCTGAATGAGTTCCCTTGTTGGCCGTCTCCAAAGCTCCATAATCGATGGTGCCATTGCTTAGCTGCATAGCTTCACGGTGCACGCCACCGCCTGCGCCCAATACTTGAGCCTTGCCTTCACCTCATCTGGATTGTCCCCTGCGACAAGTTCAAGGACGCATTAGCTCAACAGCCTTCAGAGAAATTATTGCTTGCAAACATCAGAGGATTGGCGATTGTGTTTTACAAACCTGATATGAATGAACTAAGAAATAATTATTGCTAAATTTGAAAAGTTGGCAGCGCAGCTTACCAGGGCTGGAGATCTTCCAGTTTGTGGCGACGGGCTGCGCCGGCGAGGCCGGCGCGGTCGCTGGCGCCGCCTCCTCCGCCTTACTCTGCTGCTGGTGGTGCTCATCCAGGAACCTCTGGCTCATGGAGTAGCAGAGCTCGAGAGCGGGGAGCGTGCCGCAGAGCTCGGGGATCTCGTCGTAGCTGAACCCGAACCCCAGATCCACGCACCCCTTGAGTTCCTCCAGGTCGTCATCCGTCAGGCTCCGCGCCCGCCCCATCCCTCCCGATTCCCCGGAGCCGGTCCTGTCCAGGGACCCCTCCT
>BCLH01001003.1:9485-108283 GCA_001602315.1 Zoysia pacifica | reverse complement strand
TTATTAAATATTTGAAAGAAAGATGTTTCTCAATCATAGCGGTTTTACTTTCTAGCACTGTCGATTTTTTAAATTTTGGTAATGTGGTGCTTGAGCAAAATCAGTAAGTCGTCTCATACAACCTTTATCATCTTTTTTTTTTTCTGTTACGTATATACAGATATCACTTTACAATGCACAGATTACACGCTGCACAGACCTCTCAACAAGGAATGCACAACAATAAACCCTAAACCATAGAGTCCAATCTATCAACACATCAACAAGAACTAATCAATCATTCAATCTCCCCCTCGAACACACACATTTACTGAGTTGGAGCAATAAGCAGCTGAAATGATGATGAGAAGCTGAAAGCACTAAGCAGCTTCGGGCTGTTGGAAAACAAAATTGTCAAAATCTCATTGAAGAGTAGTCTCTCTCTCTCTCTCTCAGGGATGAAAACCATGAGCATTAGGTTATAGTAGTATGTGCTAATAATTGTGTGAGCAGTTATAACATAGATAGTTCAAATAAAATTGTGTGGATCATCAAATTGTCTTTCAACCGTAGCAAAGCACGGGCATTTCACTAGGGCGTACTATAAAAGCGACGTCCTTTTTATACCTGCCCTGGCGAAGCCAGGCCAGCCCGGCGAGAGAAGACCACCGCTCGCTGGCGGTAGATCCCCGCATTTCCTGCCTGCCCCGGCACTGACGTGATCCCACCTGCCGAGGTCAGACCGTCAAACCCCGAGCCGCGCCATAAACACCGTTCGGCCACGACCACGACGCGGTCAGCTTCACCGCACGCGCGCCGCGGCAGCACAAAGATCCGCCACGGACGCGGGAAGCCCTGTATCCCAGCGCCGCAGCGGCGCAGGAGGGCGCGAAGCCATCGCTCCCGCCGCCCGCAAGCCGCGTCCGCTACCGCACCGCTTCCTCCCCGGACCTCGTCCTCCTCCCGGGCGACGCCGCCAGGATGCGCCGCTACTCCGCGCTGCCCGGCGGGCGCCAGGGCACGCTCGCCGACCGCGTCCACCGCTACCGCGCCGTGCTGATCGTCGTCCTCGCGCCGCTCGCGCTCGTCGCCCTCGTGCTCCTCCTCATGCAGCGCTCGCCCGCAGCGAACGCCGCCGCCAGGAAGGTCGGCTCTTTGACGCCGCCGCGGGGCCCAAGAAGTACGCCATCATCTTCGACGCCGGGAGCTCCGGCAGCCGGGTCCACGTCTTCTGCTTCGACGGCAACATGGATCTCGTCCATATTGGCAGTGAGATCGAGCTCTTTGTCCAGGTAACAAGCGATCCGTTCTCCCATTTGGATATGAATCTCCTTCGTTTCTTCAAAACTTCTCCTCCTCTCCCGCAGAAAAAACCAGGACTTAGCGCCTAGCCAAGTTTCCGAGGGAGGCTGCCAAGTGTCCTTTGAAGTGTTTGCTTTGCTGCTACTGAAATTCTGAATCCTTGATCGGTTGCAGGTCAGGGATCTTCTTCGTGAAAAGACTACCTTTAAAAACCAACCAGATTGGGTTACTGTTCTTGATGGATCACAGGAAGGTGCATATGAGTGGGTATGATGCTGACTCTATTTATACCTTACATCAACTGATTGTTATAAACCCATGGGAACCTTAGTTAAGCGTCAAGTCTGCACTACATTAATCTGTTTGAGAAAAGCATTTCAGCTCACTATATGTCCGAGTCTTTTTAATAACTGATATCTGTCAAAAATATTATATAATTTAAAGTCAAGTCCAACACAATAAGGCGAGGCTAGAGCAGAGGTTTTGGTCTCTCACTATTCAAGCATAGAAGAGTGCTCACAAATTGTGCTTCTATGCTCACATTCTAGTCCAGGCACAAGTAACAGTACTTTTTTTATTTTCTCATATAGGTTACAATCAATTATCTATTGAGAAAGTTGAGGAAGACTTATGAAGATACAGTTGGAGTGGTCGATCTTGGTGGGGGCTCTGTCCAAATGGCGTACGCCATCGCAGGGAAGGATGCAGAAAAGGCTCCGAAACCATCTGACGGTGAAGACTCATATGTGAAAAAACTCTACCTCAAAGGAACCACCTATTATCTTTATGTTCACAGGTTAGTTTTATGAGTTACTGAGCTTTGCACAAAAAAGGGGAAATTTTTTCCTGTTCTCCAGAATTGCCTAATTGTATTTTAGCGCTGATTCAAGGTCTAAAGGCATGCACTGATACTGTCAAAAATATCACTAATTTTACTGCAAATATTTTTTTACAGTTATTTGCATTATGGATTGTTGGCTGCGAGAGCAGAGGTCTTAAAAGCTGGCAATGGCAACAGTTTCAGCAACTGCATGTTGCAAGGGTATCAAGGTATGTTAGCTTCCACCTTATCATCAACCATCATGCTTTCCTTCCTGTGTATTAGAATCCTAAACTAGCTTCCAGCCAACTAAGTGGTGCTTATCTTTATTTTTGTTACCATTGAGGTTGATAGCTAGCTACTTATTGTGGAGGAAGTCAGATTTTACAAAATCGTGTTTCTCAGATTCATTCTGTATCAGTTGTCCCCTGTGAGATACGAACTTACGAACCATGTCAATCTTAGTAGTGTCCTTGATAGTCTTACTGACTAGCAATCTCAGCTAGATGCTTACTAGCGTGCTCATAGTCGCATAAAAACTTATGGGCAGACAATGGATTATGACCTGTTTCAGTTGGCAATTGTGGCTTTCTATATGACATGACACATGCCATAACTTTGCTATGTCTTATCAGCCGATAGCTTGCTGAATGCTCATAGTAATATTCGATTTTTTAACTGTGTGTTTTGGTTGTAGGGAAATACAAATATGGTGATGATATTTTTGAAGCATCGGCTGCACCTTCTGGTGCTAGTTATTCAAAATGCAAGGATGATGCGGTGAAAGCTCTTAAAGTTGACGAAGATGCACACACATGAAATGTTCTTTTGGCGGTATTTGGAACGGTGGTGGTGGTGCTGGACAGAAGAATCTGTTTGTGGCTTCGTTTTTCTTTGACAGGGCGGCTGAGGTGAGGTTATTCGACAGCTCATTCTTTCAGTTTGCCCCATTTGTAGCTGATTCCAGTTATTTGATAGTGATTGTTTAAATTTCTAATCGTTTCCTGATGCTTACTCAGGCTGGATTTGTCAACCCCAATGCAGCTGTGGCTAAGGCTAAACCCTCAGACTTTGAACAAGCTGCCCAGCGTGCTTGTAAGTTAAGCCTGAAGGATGCTGAAGCTGCCTACCCGGGTGTTCCCGATTATAACGTTCCATACATCTGCTTGGATCTTGTTTATCAGTACTCGTTACTCGTGGACGGATTTGGTAAGGTTGACTCGACAGGTGGAATATAATCCGAATAGCATCAAGTTATTAAGCACATTTGTCATGTTTCTTTTGCTTTCATTCTCGCAGGCGTTGATCCAAACCATGAAATGACCTTGGTAAAGAGGGTCCCTTACAGCGACGCTTACGTGGAAGCAGCATGGCCTCTTGGCAGTGCCATCGAGGTTGCATCTTCCTCGTAGAGCAGGGAAACAGTTAGCAGGGAACTTGAGAGGTCGTTTTCACCATCAAATTTTGGGTCAAACACTTGATCGGTCGGTCTTGAAGCGGCAATTCTGTTTGTCATTCAGTTCATTATTTAGCCGCCCCTATATACAGTAGCTTTACACACTAAAAGGGTTGCATACAGTGGATGTTGTACTTCATCCAGCGGCCAATCGTAGACCAATTTTTGTAGTAATACAGGTGCGATGAGGGCCTGTTATTCTTTTTACTCGCAATTACAAGGATGTTATAGAGTTAGATGTCTTGCCTGGCCAATGAAAATGAAACTGGGTTGTGCCCTTTTGGATATAAGAAATCTGACTCCTTATCTGTCTTCTATGAAACTGGGATGTGGCTTGGGCGGAATAAACTGTGTCCGTGTCCTCGAAGAAATCATGTTGATTGAAATTCTTCATGTTTGCATGTGTAGATACAAAGCAGTATGGTGGAGAATTCATGAACAGTGATTGCCGGTGCAACGTTCTACTCTGAAGTCTGAACGGCTGAACTGCTGGTGACAGTCATGCCAGACGTAAGGAAGGTGATCGTCCATCTTCGAGCTCTTTGACGACTACTCGCTCGCTGTTCATCTTCTCTGTTGCTGCTACCAAAACTACATCGATCTTTTGGTCCAGTAGTTGGCCTTCTTTTGAAGCCCAAAACAAGCCCCAAAACTAATTCGTTGGAAGATAGGATTTGAGATTCTTGTTACTCCTACCATAAGCCGTATCATCTGTGCCTTAGCCTTTAAGCCAACAAGAGATGAAGTCCAAACATTTTCGGTATCCTGTCAAAGACTCACTCGGTGACTTAGCACAGAAGACACTACCAACTCCCCACAGGACTGCTGCAGCTATCTCTACGTGCGCACAACGACAGACAAGGCCACGCCGATCGGAGGCTACAATGCTCAGAGCAACAGCGTACGCGCGTGCATGTTGACTCGGCGCCGCGCAGTCCGGCAGTCACCAGGGACGGGCGTTTAAGAACGTTCCGGCGGCTGCAGCCCACCTCGGCCGTAACGCCAGTGGCGGGTGGCTGCAGCAGCCCACCTCGGCCCCACCAGTAGCCATCCAGAGAAAAGCTCCTCTTCCCTCCGCAGACCAGCCACGTCTCTCGCTCCAGACACTGCTTGCTAGAGAGACGTGGACAGGCGCCGCGTGACGTCTCGCCGGCTTCCTCGGGCTATAAAACCCGAGCTGGTGTGCGAGGCCAGTCGCACCAAGTCGTCGATCACATCGATCGCCCTCCTCGGATCGCCCGGCCGGTCCCCATCTCCCTTGGAAGCTTCATCAGCTTCTTCTGGAAGCATGTTTGGCCACGGCCACCACCACCACCACCATGGCGCGCACAACCAGCCTCCGCCGCCGGCGGGTCCCCACGGCGGAGGAGCCGTGTACCCGACCATGCCGCCGCAGGAGCCCACCTTCAAGATCTTCTGCCGCGCTGACGAGGGGTTCTGCCTCACCGTTCGCCACGGCGCCGTCGTCCTCGCGCCCACCGACCCGCGCGATCAGTGCCAGGTAGTATGCATCTCATAGCTGATCGATCTAACAAGAATTGATTTTTTTTTTTTTTGGCTTTTGATCTTCTGGCGATACGTACACGAACGAACGTACGTGCGTTGACACTATAATTCGTACATGCATGGACTTTTGCAGCACTGGTTCAAGGATATGAGGCACAGCACGAGCGTGAAGGACGACGAAGGGCACCCGGCGTTCGCGCTCGTCAACAGGGCCACCGGCCTCGCCATCAAGCACTCGCTCGGCCAGTCCCACCCCGTCCAGCTGGTGCCGTACAACCCCGACTTCCTGGACGAGTCGGTGCTGTGGACGGAGAGCAAGGACGTCGGCAAGGGCTTCCGCTGCATCCGCATGGTCAACAACACCCACCTCAACTTCGACGCCTTCCACGGCGACAAGCGCCACGGCGGCGTGCACGACGGCACCACCGTCGTGCTCTGGGAGTGGTGCAAGGGCGACAACCAGAGCTGGAAGATCCTGCCCTGGGGCGACGAGGCCTACGCGCCGCCGGCGTACGGTTCCGGTGGCTACGGCGGGTACCCAGCTGGAGGCAGCCAGCAGGCAGGGGCGTACCCGCCGCCTCCTGCCCACCAGGAGCCCGGTTACGGGTACCGGCCCCCGGCACCCGGAGGCCCAGGGGGCTACGGGCCGCCGCCTCCCCAGGATCCCGGCTACGGATACCGTCCCCCGCCGCCAGGCAACGCCCCCGGCTACGGGTACAGCAACCTGCCTCGTGCGCTGGCGTCCGAGTCCGCCGTGCGCGTCTACTGCAAGGCCGACGAGGGGTACAGCCTCGCTGTGAGGAACGGCACCGTGTGCCTTGCACCAACCAACCCCAGGGATGATTTCCAGGTAAAACAATTTCCGAGCAATACGATTTGATTTGTACGTAGTGATTATCATCTATCTCAATATCTGGTCAACATCTTATTCACGGGTACGTGCAGCACTGGGTGAAAGACATGAGGCACAGCACTAGCATCAAGGATGAGGAAGGGTACCCGGCGTTCGCCCTGGTGAACAAGGTCACCGGTGAAGCCATCAAGCACTCCCTGGGACAGAGCCACCCCGTATGTGCCTGGCTCGATCTTTCTAATCTTGTTAATAAACGTTCTGTGAGTTAATGGAGTGGTTGGCAGTAGCTATCCATCTTTACACGATTCCTGTCCTGATCCCGCGTCACACGATGTGAACTCGTGTGCGTCCATTTTTCAACAACTGCTCCGTCGATCTTCAAACACTGACACGCTGATCGGTGCATGTTGTATGTGCCAACGGCCCAACAGGTCCGTCTGGTGGCGTACAACCCGGACTACGTGGACGAGTCGGTGATGTGGACGGAGAGCCGCGACGTCGGGCACGGCTTCCGGTGCATCCGCATGGTGAACAACATCTACCTCAACTTCGACGCGTTCCACGGCGACAAGGACCACGGCGGCGTCCACGACGGCACCACCGTCGTGCTCTGGGAGTGGGCCAAGGGTGACAACCAGCGCTGGAAGATCGTCCCCTGGTGTAAGTAGCGCATGAGCATCCCCCACTCCTGTATGTATGTGATGCATCTCCCCAGTAATCTTCTGAAGCTTTCATCAGCGCAGCATAAACCTGTCCCGCTTCAGATAATCAGATTGTTTCAGGATTTCCTTACCGCATAGTCGTCACTGGTTAATCTTATTTATTTATTTATTTTAACGCAGAGATGATCCTGATGGAGATGAAACAAGCTTGCAGGAGCTACCTGTCACCAGCTTCATGTTCAGTTCGAGATCTATGCGCCAGCACTGAATAAAAAGTCTTCTGAAAGACATTTCAGGGTGTTCATCCTTTTGCTTTCCATGTGTTTGGACTTTGGAGTGAGCTGTGTATCTATCCCGGTGTGTATGTGAGAGAGATGCTGTCTCTTTCCTTGTGTTCGTGATGAGCAATCCAAACTGCACATTTGTCATTTGCTGTATCCTTTATTGTTTCTGCCGGCGACTAAACTTGACATCGTTGCACATGTGGCATGACTCGCAAACGATGATACTGATGTTGTTGAAGAAGACCGAAGGAAAGGGACTAGTAGGTTTACCTCGTCAAGTTCAATGCCGGCCACTGGGCGCAATATCGTTGTATTTACGTATCGGTCTAACTCTTAACGCCGAAGTATGGACTTAAATATGCAGCACCACTTGGAGCGAAGCCTCGCTGTTTCTGAATGGGATTTTGACAGGGAGAACAGATTTATAGTAGTAGCAGGCAAGTTGGGGTCACACTGTGCTCCATAGCAAATGCAAACCTGTGCATTATCTGCAATTCTTCTGACTTCATGCATCCGTCCAGGGACACCCTGCCAAAAACTTCACAAACACAAACATAGACTAGACCAAGGGTGTGTTTGGTTGAGCTGTGAGCTGTGAAAAAGCAGCTGTGAGCTGTGAGCTGTGGAAAAGCTGCTGTAAAATATGAGCTGTGAGAAAGCTAAAAGCCGTTTGGCTTAAAACAGCTGTGAAGTTGTGAAACTGTAAGACAAATATATATAAGTATAATATATATAATATATATTATAGTTTATAATTATTATATAATTATAATTATATTACATAACTATAATAATATATAATTATAACATATATAGTATTATATNNNNTACAACTATACATAATATATAATTATAATAAAAATATAATTATATGTAATTATGTAATATAATTACATATTATTATAATTATGTGGTATAAATAATTATAATTATATTATTATGATACAATTATAATTATATTACATAATTGTAACTGTAGTAATATATAATTATGTATAATTATAATTATAATATATATAAATCAGCATCTACAGCTGACAAAAGCAAGTTCAAACCTACTTTTGATTTTGAACTAGAAGAAAGCTGCTTTCTCGAAAGCACTTTTGTCACAGCTGACCCCTTTGGTTGGGCTTTTGACTTTTGCAAAAGCAAAAGCCCAAAAGCTGGCCAACCAAAGGGAGCCCAAGTCCCTTCTAACGAGTGAATACCACGGTTCACAAAACCCGCTCGGTTTTCACGGTTTTCGACTTTACCGTTGCGTTCGGTTTCACTAAATGACCGGTTTTTATTTTAAATTTTTTTAAAATTTTGAAGATTTGAAAAAATTCGAAATACCAAAAACTGGTAAAACCGTTTGACTTACCGTTAAAACCGGTGGGTTTTAAATTTTAAAATCTGAAACCATAAAAACCGAAGAAATCGGTCGGCTAAATATTGAAACCGCTCGGCTAACTGATAAAATCGAACGGTTTACTGTTCGTTTAAATTTTGAATTTTTGATTTAAAATAGTTTTTGACCGATTTTTACGAACGATCCGAACGATTTTAACAGGTTAAAACGAAATCATAAATCCTGGTGAATACATGGAAATTCTAACCAAAACCTTCACCTAATCACAACAACCCATAGTGTGCTGTACTCTTCGCAACGGTCACGCGGAGCGCAGTGCAACGGCCACTGAAGTCATCGATCCGCGTCTCATTTCCAGGTTATTACACGACAAGTTTCACCTGCTCCACTGAATAAATGTAGTGGCAGCACTAACAGCAGTGACAGAGCAAACTGAAACGGTTCAGTTATTCAGGTCAGGTCAGCGTCGTCGAGAAACGTTGCTACTTCTCCCTAGCTGTTGTATTGCTGACGATGCGCCCAGCATTCACGCTGCAACGCAGACTCCCAAAATCCAGCAGCTTCCGTTGTTTCTGCTGGACCTCAGATTGGCATCATTGACACTCCAAAAACTACGACCTCTGGTGGATGAAGCATTTTTTTTTTAATGCTGCTTAATAAACTTTGAAAGGCAATGATCACATTTTAGGATATTGAAAAAAAATCTCATTTTCTCCATCGAAATGCAGATGAGGTTGGAGATGCTTGGAGGTTGCATACAGCTAATGCGAAAAGATAGAGCTAATGAAGGACTGAATTATAGGTTCACCAAAAAAAAAAAATTTGTTCCTGCGGTTTTTCGGTAAAATTAAACTAATTTTTATGTAATTTCTGTAAAAATTTTGCGTTCAAAACGGCCCCAAATCTTCCGGCACGTTAAAGATGGAGTAGTATCAAACGGCTACAATGCAAAACCTGCCAAAATCAAAACCACCAACCAAATCAGAGATGGTAAACACGCTCGTCACGCGGAAGCAAGCTCGGGATCCAAGGCATCTGGTCCCACCCGCAGCGAGAGAGAGAGAGAGAGAGAGAGCAAGGCATTTACTAGCTGCCAAATCACAGCCTACAGGAGATGAGCATCCAGCCCACAGAAAGTTACTGCTGCTGACTCATTTCCTGGCGAGCCGTTGAGGCGCCGGTGCCGCTCGCCGCCGATAAAACGCGGCCGCCGGGCAGCGCCTCTCCTCGCCCTTCCACAGTGACTGACGCAGTCCCAACGAGTCCGGTCCAGAGTCACACACAAGTCAGCGGTAGAGGGGGAGAGAGAAAGGGGGGAGGATGTCGTGGTTCGGGCACCACGGGCACAACCAGCCGGCTCCGGCGGCGTCGGGTCCCAACCAGGTGTTCAAGATCTTCTGCAAGGCGAACGAGAACTATTGTCTCACCGTCCGCGACGGCAACGTCGTGCTCGCTCCGGCAAACGCCAAGGATGCGCACCAGGTACGTACGATTGATACACCGGCTCTCCGATTCATTTCGTTTCATCCCTTTATTGAAGGCTTGTGATGAGTTCGATCTGATCTGCGTGGGCACGCTTATATGCAGCACTGGTACAAGGATATGCGCTTCAGCACCAAGGTGAAGGACGCCGAGGGCATGCCGGCTTTCGCGCTGGTCAACAAGGCCACCGGACTCGCAATCAAGCACTCCCTTGGCCAGTCTCACCCCGTAACGAGCGACTCTAGTTAACTTGAGTCCCCTTCTGTTCTGTCCCCATGGAGATTAATTTTTTGCTTTTGTGATGCGCAGGTGAAGCTTGCTCCGTTCAACCCCGAGGAGGAGGACGCGTCGGTGCTGTGGACGGAGAGCAAGGACATGGGCAAAGGGTTCCGCTGCGTCCGCATGGTGAACAACTCCCGGCTCGGCTTCGACGCCTTCCACGGCGACAAGGACCACGGCGGCGTGCACGACGGCACCACCGTGGTGCTGTGGGAGTGGTGCAAGGGCGACAACCAGAGCTGGAAGATCCTGCCGTGGGGCCCCGAGGCGGACTCGCCCGCGGCCGGCCCAGGCAACTTCTCCCTTGCCGGCGTCCCCGTGCACACCGTGCGCGTCTTCTGCAAGGCCGGCGAGGACTTCAGCCTCACCGCGCGCAACGGAACCGCCTGCCTCGCACCAACCAACCCAAGAGACGACTTCCAGGTAGGAGCGCTGCTCTGTCTTTTACTAGCAGGTTGGTGAGCAGATCGATGTTGATGAAATGTAATATAATTTCAATGATCATCTGTGATGGCGTAGCACTGGGTCAAGGACATGAGGCACAGCACCAGGGTCCGGGACGAGGAAGGCTACCCTGCCTTCGTGCTGGTGAACAAGATCACCGGCGAAGCTCTGAAGCACTCCACCGGCCAGGGCCACCCTGTAAGTCTTGCTGACCTGTCGATGGATTTTTGATAATGTTTGCAAGCACTCGGATATATGGAATTGGAATGGAATCTCACCGGTCACCACACCACGATGATACTCAATTCAGGTGAAGCTTGTGCCTTACAACCCCAGCAGCCTTGACGAGTCTCTGCTGTGGACGGAGAGCCGCGACGTGGGCGACGGCTTCCGGTGCGTCCGCATGGTGAACAACATCTACCTGAACTTGGACGCCTTCCACGGCGACAAGGCCCACGGCGGCGTCCACGACGGCACCGAGGTCGTGCTCTGGGAGTGGGCCAAGGGCGACAACCAGCGCTGGAAGATCCTCCCCTGGTGTAAGTTTGTTAATTTTTCTGCATTTGGAGTACCATCGATCCACCATTGATGTCCTCATTTGAACTTGATTCTCACGACTCTGAATTTGTTTGCAGAGAAATGAGATAAATCAAAGCTGGTGGCGTACCTGGAGTAATAAGCAAGGCTGTGTCCTTACAGTACATGCGTTGTCCTCTAGCCGACTGCCATGTCTGCTTGCAGAAACTTGATGAGCGTTCCGTCCATTTGTGACTTAATTTTCTTTTTCCAATAAAGCGACAGTGGGCTCAATGTCTAAAAGGCCCTGTGATGACCCAAGAACTGGGCCGTGAGATTTTAGACCCAGCCGAAGATACTCGAGTCGTGTGACCCACCGGCCCATGAAGTTGCGACCTAGAAATAGTAGTGTTTTCTTTTCCTCTTTTGCTATTGGACTACCACTATTTCGAATTGGCTTGTTCTTTTTCCCATCCGTTCGTTTTTCTCCATTTACGTTTTCGTTTGGAATTTCGCTGAGCCACAACGCGTTAGAATCGTGGAGATTCTCCGCGCTCCACGTCTAGTTGCCAAATAGGAGTACAAACTTATCATCTCGCTTGCGAGAACAGCTGAAAGATTCTTCTGAAAACGCCTAGAAATCGAATCGCGTAAAGAAGCTAGCTTTGGTTATTGGGCGCGCGCATCACTTCTCTGCAAGTGTCGTGTGGCATCATCCTTGTTCCTAACCATCACCTGCCACAATGGTTAGTAGCTTGATGTTAACGCCACACGTCGATGGCATCCATCGGCGAGTGCCCGGCGCCCCGGCCTATAAATTCCCCAGTCCCGTCCCCATGCAGTGCCGTGTCAGGGGAACAAGAAAGAGTTGCTTCTTGTTGCCACTAAGAAGAAGGAATCACCAGACCAGGCCACCATGGACTACTACGGGAGCGAGAGCTACGGCATCGCCACGCCGGGGTACGCGCCGCCGGTGCCGTACGGCATGTCGCAGGTGAACATGGAGGGCCGCGGCTGCGGGCGCCCGCTGCCGCCGCAGCCAACCGTGAAGGTGTACTGCCGCGCCAACCCCAACTACGCCATGACCAACCGCAACGGCAAGGTCGTCCTCGCGCCGGCAAACCCAAAGGACGACTACCAGGCACGTTCCTGTATTCTTTTTCATTTGGCTTGAGTTGGGATGCATGCAGGATGTGTTTTCCTCTCACTAGATCTGTCAGGAAAGATTGACTGTGTTCGATTGTCGATGAATCATTCATCACTTGCAGCACTGGATCAAGGACATGAGATGGAGCACGAGCATCAAGGACGAGGAAGGCTACCCTGCCTTTGCTCTGGTGAACAAGGCCACAGGGGAGGCTATCAAGCACTCCCTTGGACAGTCACACCCTGTAATAAGAATCCTTCTGCTTTATTATCACTTCGTGTTCATTACTCAGCAAGCAAGAATTTACATGCTGACCCCCGAATGATGATGATGATGATGATCGCTCACTCGATCAGGTTAAGCTTGTTCCCTACAACCCTGACGTCCTCGACGAGTCGGTGCTGTGGACGGAGAGCCGCGACGTCGGCAACGGGTTCCGGTGCATCCGCATGGTGAACAACATCTACCTCAACTTCGACGCCCTCCACGGCGACAAGTGGCACGGCGGCGTCCGGGACGGCGCCGAGATCGTGCTCTGGAAGTGGTGCGAGGGCGACAACCAGCGATGGAAGATCCAGCCATACTACTGAGAAGACTGAGCTCAGCGTATATATGTGGCCGCGCGACATAATTATCGTAACATGATAAAATAATCGAGGCTTGTCCTGCCTGCTACACCGACAAATTCAAGCAGAGCACGATCTTGTGTATATGTCACATGTTGTATGTACGTGTAATATATACGAGTAGTAATAAACTTCAGTACTACGAATATATTTCGTGTCTCCTTTCCCGTGCAAATTTGACTCATATCATAACTTCGATATGCTAACTAAATTGGTTTATTTAATTTTATATAATTATTAAGTCTCATGTTAATTTTTTCAGTTTCAAATATGGAAAAAAATATTCTCATTTCCTTTTTTTTTAGAAGAAATATTCTCATTTCCTGAGCACAAAGCATCTGCTCTCACATGTGAAACCCAGGGGCCCATTTAGGTCTTGGGTTGGGCTGAAGTGGCATGGCTATTGGCACATGTGAAATTCAGGAGCCCCTTTATGTCTTGGGTTGGGCTGAAGTGGCATGACAGTTGGCAAGCTGCTCTCACATGTGAAACCCAGGAACCCATTTAGGTCTTGGGTTGGGCTAGGCTGAAGTGAAAGTATCTTCAGGCTGCTTGCGTCAAATGTTTTTCACACACACACACACACACACAAAACGGTTCCTCGTGTATTAAGTAGTTGATGAGCAGGGCACTGGGTGCCTTTTATATATATATAAAAAAAGTAATTGATGACTTTCTTTTCTTTTCTCAGCACGAACTAGAAATATTAGCTAGTGCAGCTACTGGTGCAGGGTCGTATCCGTGCTTGCAATGACATGGCCTGTAAAGAAATGTCATATTCAGTGACACGCATATACCGGTATGCTCCATCAACAATTATGTGAAACTTCTCGACCTACTACTTGCTCTATAACAAGTTGGCAAAAATAAAGAAGAAAGTAAAAGAGTGGCAAAATCCATCAGAGCATCGTCTAGTTGCTGTAATGTGCCTATAGGCCAGTGGCAACAAGTTTGAATACTTCAGGACTCTTAATATCGTTGCATTTCCCTTGGGATTATGGAGAGACCGGCAAGCAAGTTTCCCCTCGTCGCGAACGTTCATCACGATCTATATACACCTCTGCACTGCTTGCAGGTCGTGGAGGCGTATCCGTCTTGCACTGGACACGTACGTCTCCCGGCTCCCTCCGGTAAAGTTCCGGCCAATTGGACACATCTCTGACCCTGTCTACTGCTAGTACGCATTTTCAAAGGCATATACGTACGTACACAGGAGCACTATCTTCTTTGTTTTAAATTTGTGATGATGAGACGACTTCGCCTTGTGCATATATACCGGCATCCTTATCATGCCTAATCATATCATACCGAGCAGATCGAGTAACCACTGCCTTTATTTTTAATAACTAATTGATGATCAAACACGCATGCATGCTTGCTTGCCTGTCTCTTAGATCCCATCAGCGCTAGATCAGATGGATACTGACCGAGACTATTAATTATCCATCCACTCGTAATCAAATTATTGGCCGTGGTTTGTTTATCCTCCCATCTTTTCTAGCAACCCACGTGTCCTTCGTGGACCGACGTATACGTAATTATCTTATCTTACTGGTAATAGTACGTCGCCTTCCGCTGGTACTGCATGGAATCCGGCCATGGATACATGGTTCCGAGACCGCCGGCGTACGGCGGCGATTGTCACGTGATGGTTCCGAGAAATTACCGCCACCGCGAGCACGCGTGCCGGTTAACTACTCCACGGGTTAGGGGTTGAATTTGACCTAGCTAGAGTAACAGAAAGGACGATTCAACAGTAAAAGGCAGCTGCTTGTATGGTGGGCACCGCGCGTGTAATTGTAGGAGCCTTTCAATTTGGACACGGGATTACTCCTACTTCTACACATGTGACAGCCGAGAGGAGCCTCGGTACTTGCTCCGGATTAGCGTCACTCATTGTTGAATTCTATTCCTGCTCGTGCTTAATGTTCTTCGATGGTTCTGTTCCTACTCCCACAACTGATCGGCAGCGCACCTAAATCGATGACTCGAGCAGGATGGAGAGGTACGTAGCACTGCATTACTACTTTACTCGGCGTCGTCACATTGACTGACGACGGGGGAGAACCAGACCTAGGCTTTAGGGTCTTCGCTGGAACCTAAACGCCAGTAGTAGCTAGCAGCTGGTCGATGATGCTGACGAGAGGCTGATGCCGGCTCACACCCTTGGGTGGCTTGCAAGCTCGACCAAGCCCTCCACACACCACCGGCCTCGCATCAGCTTGTTTCGTAGAATCGTCGGTGGTGCTACTCCACTTGGGCCGCTACGTACCTGAACCGCCTTCCTTCCTTCGTCCCTCTCCTGTGATTGATTTTTTTTCATACAGAATGTACGCGATGGTGAGTGTACGTGATGACAGAAATGTCGCACCAGAACAAGAATTCCGGCCTAGCCGTCCGGCGCAAACTGTTTCTTAGCAATGGAATATGGGTTCATGCACAAATTAACATTCACCACTGGCAGCACCAGCAGACATACCACCTCCATTTCTGGATCAAAGTCTGTTCAAATCTGGATCGAAGTCTACATACAGATACAGTACAAGCTAGGCAGCTCCATTTCTGTTCGTCGACAACCACAGATGACGCCACTTTTGACCCCTCATCATCTCGCTTCGATTTCGAGATGTCTGCAGCGTGCGAGCCTGCTCATGGCAGCAGGAGTTCATATGTTCTTCCGTGCGTGCTTCTGATCGAAAAGGAAAAGATCCGGTCAAGACAAGAACGGCCGGCCACCGGTAGTGCAGGACGACGTTTTCCACCGCCATGTATTCCCTAGATCTGTTCCTACGCGAGGCTTTGGAGTGGAGTAAAACACTTCCAGGGAATCTTCTTTGGGGTTCTACTAAAAAAATGCCATACTGGAATTTGTTCGAAACTTGCACTCCAATTTTCCTACTCCAACTGTACAACTATGTGCGTGCGTATTTGAGAGGAGGAAGGAGGTGGAGGAGCTATCTAGCAACTTGTGTTAATTAATGGCGATTGCCTGCGTCAAAGAATGATAAGTTAGACTTCTCTGCGTTTCGATCGGAACAGATTATGTGCCGGTGACCAGGACTCTGAACAGTTCCACCAACACAATCAACAGACGAATCGAGCTTGCTTGGAGAGTTGTTAATGTTTTTGTCAACCCACGTCTTAGCGAGGTGCCCTATGCCAGTGTGGCGCCTGCTCCGGCCGGCCAACATTCGCCGGCACCGGCTAAGGCATCATACAGTACATATGAGAGAAGTAATCATATTCTAGGCTCTGTGTGTGTGTGTGTGTGTGTGTGTAAAATTTGTTTATGATGACGACTGGTAGTGAGCCAGGAATTTTCACTCTGGGCTAGCTGCATGGTGTCGACGAATTGAAAATGCAGGTCGGTACTGATTACTATGCGCACAAACCATGTAGATGACCATTTCTTTGAGTTTTTCTACTTGCATCAATATTTGAATAGTATTTCAGTTGTATTTGAAATGTCTCGTTGATTGATGAAGAAATTCCAGGTTCGTTGCTGCCTGTTCCAAATAAACTGAGTATCTATAGCTTTACTCATGAGTCTAAATTATTTTGCTCTAAAATAAACTACATTTATTTTATAAATTGTCCACTGTTGAGTCTAATAAAACACACCGCCTGACTATAGTTTGACAAAGGCGTACGCCAACAATAGCAATCCGTCATGCGTGACGACACAACAATTTCACACCGACGCTTCGGCAAATATCGATCAAAACGCTCACTGCAGATCCGAGATTATCCAGTAACCAGATAAGAACGTACGCGCGGTTGAGTTGATGAATAACACCACTGCATCTTGAAGAACTGATCATGAAGATCTGGTCATCGCACGATAAAATAGTTTCGGATGATCCCCGGCTGACTTGTAATCTAATCAGCGATTAAGATAAGCATATTTTTTAGGAGTATTCATCGTTAATTAATTACCATGACGACCACATATGTAAGTCCATCCATCTCACCCTAGGGACAAGGGAGATGCACATACCAGCATGTCCGTCCAATCCAGACAAACCTCTTACGATCAAGAACTACTTGACCATTAAGCATCGGGTATCTTCCTGTATCTTCATATTGTCCTTGTATCTGCATTAGGTATTTGTCAGTGACGATATGATAAGCTAGGGCGAGGAGGCTTAGTGTGAAAAGGATATCTCATGCTGCCGGTTTAGTAGCAGCATCCGGCTTAATTCGACTACTGGGCAGTAGTACATGTTAAAGCTCGCTGTTACTGAGACGGCGGCGTGCAGGAGACAAAATAAATAAAAAGGCTGGAGTAGCAGCTGATTACTGTAGAATATACTAGTACCAACGAATTCAGATGATGCAGTGACGACAGGATTCGATTCCATTTCAAATTCAAGTCATGCATGGTGCTCGATGTCTGGGGCAGTTGAATTTTTCTCGCTGGCTCGCCAACGTCGCCGCAACAGATAAGCACAAATTAACCTTTTCAAAATCAACTTGGAACGGGGCGAACTTTTCTCCAGAATCAAGAAGCTAGTAGCCAAATTTCGTTGATTTGAAAATAATGTTAATTACATCGATCGCAGTTCTGCACCAGGAGGAACAGGAGAGCGAGGCCATTTTCTGCACCAGGCGGAATCCTGATTGGGTAGGCTGTGTTTTTGCTTCTGCGGGAAGGCTGGTTCCCGCACGCGCCACGCAGAATCCTATAAAATGCGAGCCAAGCGGCCCTCCGGCCGGTTTCCTTCGATCGCAAAACCTATCCCTCCCTTCCCACTCCCCGTTCTGCAGGTTCTTCCTGAGCTCATCTGAGCACCTAGGAAGGTACCTGCAGCCATGTCGGAGGTGCCGGCGAACAACAGCCAGGGCGAGGAGCAGCTGCTGGAGCTGCCGCCGGGCTTCCGGTTCCACCCCACCGACGAGGAGCTGGTCATCCAGTATCTCGCCCGCAAGGCACTCAACAGCCGCTACACCAGCCCCGTCATCGCTGACGTCGACTTGTTGAAGTGGGAGCCATGGCATCTCCCAGGCAAGCAATCAGCCCGTCGGCTCTCTTGATCTCTGATGAATTCTCTCTGGTTCTTCGATCCTTCCTTTGGGTTGATTCTCTGCTCGGAGCTGAAATCGATCTCATGCGGCCGTCCCGTGCTTGTTGGTGGCGCGCGCAGGCAAGGCGAAGATGGGGGGAGAAGGAATGGTGCTTTTTCTGCCGGAAGGACCGCAAGTACCCCACGGGGATGCGAACCAACCGCGCCACCGCCAGCGGCTACTGGAAGGCAACCGGCAGGGACAAGGAGGTCTTCCGCGGCAGCGGCGTCCTCGCCGGCATGAAGAAGACGCTCGTCTTCCACCTGGGACGCGCGCCCCGGGGGAAGAAGACGGCCTGGGTGATGCACGAATACAGGCTCGAGGGCGAGCTGCCGCCCAACCTCCCCGCCGGCGCCAAGGTACAGTATGTACTCCTAGCTAGTCCTACCCACCGGGCGCCGATTCCATTCCATCCAATCTTAATTTACCCCCTTCAGTCGCTTGTCAGCTCATAGTACCATGTTTAATTTCATTTTTCAACGTCTTGCGTGCAGGACGAATGGGCCGTGTGCCGCGTGTTCAACAAAGACTTGTCGGCTAAGCCTGGGTTGTTGCAGCAAACTGCGTCGACGTCCTCGGCGCCTGCCGCGGCCGGCACGATGGACAGCAACGACTCCCTCTTCTTCCTCGACGACCCTACCGAGTTGATGGCGATGCCGCCTCTCGTGGACCCCGCGCCGTTCCCCGACGACCTCGTCGGCTTGAAGGGCGCGACCGCCGGAGCCTCATCCAGCGGCTACCGGCAGCAAGTCAAGACGCAGGAGCAGCCGGCCGCGCAGAACGCGCCGCCGCTCCAGCTGCAGGAGGACCCTTACAGCTACCTCGCCCAGCCTCCGCCCGGCGAGGCGGGCGCGGACGGCGTGAGGTCGCTGGAGGACGACCTGCTGTGGCCGGACGGCGTCACGGAGTACTCCGACATGTGGAAGGTCTAGATCAAGCTGGAGCTAGCTGGTAATTAGTTACTAGTACTCCTAGAAGCATATAGCTTAGTTAGCTAGCTCAGTGATGAAAGAGTCAGAAATACTCCATACTCAGTGTTGTTGATTGGTCACTCATTCTCTATTTTGTGTCTTGGTTTTTTGCTTGCTTCACCGCTTGTTTGCCATTCGACGCGGCAGCGGATTACTCTTCTGTTGGATCGTCCAGTACTCCAGATCTCCCGTCCGTGTTGATTGCATGTGGATGCCGAGGCGGGCCACCACATCGTCGCCGTCTCCAGCTATGCTGACCACTATTCAAGCTCCTTTGTCAACCACGACACGGATTCCAGTCAACACCGTGTTTTACTAGGAGTAGATTGCAGTGACGCATTCATGATTGAGCACAGTACCAACTAACAGCTGATAACGGCCTATCTTTCTCTCTTTTCTTTCAATGAATTCGTTCCATTTTCAAAAGTTCAAAAATAAACTAGATTTATCGCAATAATTTAAGAACAACAGAGTCAAGGCTCCTATAAACAAGAAGAAACGACTACTACGAGGAGGAACAGTTTTGGTGCTTGAAGCAAGCACATGATTCCACGATTTCAGCGGCAATTGGTAGCCGTACATGTTTCAGATCTTTTCTGTGTCTTCCAACATGTGTAGGCCGCGGCCGGAGTGCAAGGAGGAACAATAGACGCGCTTCTCTGAACGTACTACTACTCCAACATAAAATCCAGATTCCAGATGTTGCTTTTACGCGGAGGTTCTCGATCATCAACTGTACTCCGACTAGTGTACCGCGCGCCTCAACTTGCAGCCACAGAAACACACACTCCACCTCTACCTCCAGTAGTACTAGCATTTAATTAATGAAGTGGCAAGTTAGTAACATTCTTTTCAAGATTTTGGGCCTGTTCGTTTGGTGGTTTAATAGCTGCGGCTGCACAGCAGTTGCATGTAAATTTACTGTAGATTTCTTCTCCAACAGCCGCAGCTGCAGCAGTTCGAAGCTGCAGCGAACGTGCCCTTTTTTCTGGAGAAATCTAGTGAATGGCATTTTCAGTTAAGAACCAACTTATGTTAGTTAATGGTGATGGCGGGTGCAGTGATGCCTGCATCAAAGAGTGATATGAAAGACTTATCTGGCCTTCCGTTTCTGATGATGACTTGTAGCCGAGCGAGGAAATTCCATTCTGGGCTGCATATGGCATATGGTGCTGACGAATTGAAAATGCAGGTCGGTATTCATTGGTATACGCACAAACCATGTAGATGACCATTTCTATGCGTTTTTCTGCTTGCACAAATATTTGAATAATATTTCAGTTGTATATTGAAATTTCCGGTTGATGAAAAAATTTCAGTGTCGTTCCTTGTCCCAAATTAATAAACTGAGTAGAGCTTAATTTACTCATGGCATCGGTTTATTAATTTGCTAGATAATAAAGTATATTTACTTTATAAATTGTCCATTGTTGAGTGTAGGACACATTGACCGGTCAAGCGTACACCAACAGTAGCAATCCGTCATGTGTGACGACACAAGAATTTCACACCGGACGTTTCGTCCATTATCAAAACGCCCACAGCATCTGAGATTATACCAGTAACCAGATAAGAACGTACGCTTGAGTGGATGAATTAATGACACCTTCTTGAAGAATGAAGAACTGGTAATTGCATGATAAAATACTTTTGGATGATCCCCGGCTGATCTGTATCCTAATCACGCGATTAAGATAAACCTATTATCGGATTCTTTAGTTAATTATCATGACGATCGTCCATCCATCTCACCCTAGGGACCAGGGAGAAATACATACCAGCATGTCCTATACAGACAAAACTCTTACGAGGAGTACTTGACCATTAAGTAACAGGTTTCTAGACGTTGTTGCAGCCTGAGGAGATAAGGGAGAAATTCAGATCTCTGAGTGCATCTCTAGAGATTGCTGTCACGGAATTTTATTCGACACATGGATCATGGATAGATATTTAACCATAGACTTTCCCCTCTATAAGTTTGTGTCCTGTTTTTCTCTCTCGTGTGATGTTTTTTTTTTCACTAGTATTGAAAATTTGTAATGAAAATGAGCTGTACATGTGCTTCAAGCATAGGCCGTAGACACTTTGTGTTTTCTTTATCTAAAAAAAAAGAAGTATCAAGTTTCTTCCTGTATAATGTATACTCCTACTATTCAAGAAAACACTACTACTAACTAAGAATTAGCAGCTGAGTCAATTGACGATATCATATGACAAGGGAGAGGAGGCGTAGTGAGAAAAGGATATCTCATAGGTACTGGAGTACTCCTACATGTTAAAGCTCGCTGTCATACGGCAGCATGCATGCATGCATGCAGGATACAAATATAAAAAAGGCTACCAGCTTAGCAGAATATACTTACCAACGTCTAGAGATGATGCAGCCATGACACGATTCGATTCCATTCAATTCAAGTCGTGCTGCTCTATCTCTGGGTCTGTTGAACTTTTCTCGCTCGTCGACGTCGCCACAAAAAGATAAGCACAGCTGCACAAACCATTTGAAGTCAACTTAATTGGAACGGGGCAAAAGTTTCTCCATCAGATGATCAGAAAATTAGTTTCGCCACCGAACCGGCCGTACGTCCTTCGATTTTTTTTTTTATCTCCAGAAGAAGATACTAGCTGCCCCTACTACAAATTTGTTGATTTCAAATAATGTTACATCGATCTTCACCGGTAATTAATTAGCACTCAGTTAATTAAGTAGCGCTCCAGTAGGATTAGGACACGACGGCTATTACTCCGGCCTATTTTGGCGGGGCAGTGCACCAGGAGAAGCTGGCTTTCCTCGCACGGCACGCAGCGTCCTATAAAAGGCGCCATCCCCCGCCCGTTTCCTTCGACCTCCTCCAAACCCCATCCCTTCCCCCTCCCCGTTCACACTCGTCCCCTCTTCTCTTTCTCCATCCCCGCCGGCAGGCTCTGCCGGAGCTCATCGGCGCTCGGCGGAGCACCTAGCAGCCATGTCGGAGGTGTCGGCGATCAACAGCCAGGGAGGCGAGGTGGAGGAGGAGGAGGAGCAGCAGCAGCAGCTCGTGATGCCGGCGGGCTTCCGGTTCCACCCCACCGACGAGGAGCTGGTCTCCCACTACCTCATCCGCAAGGTGCTCAACTGCCTCTTCACCTGCCTCGTCATCGCTGACGTCGACCTCAACAAGTGGGAGCCATGGGAGCTTCCAGGTAAGTAATTTTAAGCAGCTCTGATGAATTCTTCTCTCTGGTTCTTCCTTCCGTTGGGCTTGCCTTTGGGTTGATTTGCTAGCTGCTTGGAGCTGAAATCGATCTCGGGCATGCGGCCCGGTGGCCGGGCGGTGCTTGTTGTTGGCGCAGGCAAGGCCAAGATGGGGGAGAAGGAATGGTACTTCTTCTGGCACAAGGGCCGCAAGTACCCGACCGGGATGCGGACCAACCGAGCCACCGCCAGCGGCTACTGGAAAGCCACCGGCCGGGACAAGGAGATCTTCCGCGGCGGCGTCCTCGTCGGGATGAAGAAGACGCTGGTCTTCCACCTGGGACGCGCGCCCCGGGGGAAGAAGACGGCCTGGGTGATGCACGAGTACAGGCTCGAGGGCAAGCTGCCGCCCAACCTCACTCCCGCCGCCAAGGTACTATCTCCTACCCGCCGGCCACCGGGCGTCGATTCCATTCCGTCCCATCTTAATTTATCCCGTTCAGTTGTTCGTCAGCTCATGACACATGTGAGTATGTTCAGGACGAATGGGCCGTTTGCCGCGTGTTCAACAAAGACTTGGCGGCCAAGCCTGGGCAGAACCCGGCGTCGTCCTCGGCGCCCCCCGCGGCCGGCACGATGGAGCGCCCCGGCTCCCCCTTCTTCCTCGACGACCTCCTCAACCCCACCGAGCTGCCGCCGCCTCTCGTGGACGCGGACCCGCCGTTCCCCGACGACCTCATCGACTTGCAGGGCGGCGCGACCGCCGGGACCTCATCCAGCGGGTATCTGCAGCAAGTCAAGACGGAGCAGCCGGCCGCGCTGCAGAACACACCGCCGCTCCAGCTGCAGGAGGACCCCTACCACAGCTACTTCGGCGAGGCGGGCGCGGGCAGCGTGAGGCCGCTGGAGGACGACCTGTGGCCGGACGGCGTCACGGACTACTCAAACATGTGGAACCCCTAGGAGCTGGAGCTAGCTGGTAATTAGGAGCTTAGTTAGTGTTGATGAGATTCGGGTTCGCCGTGCAGCTGACGATGAGATCGATGGATGGATCGCGTCCGCTGCTGGTGCATGTTTTTTGGTAGGGGATGCCGCTGGTCCGGTGGAGAAGAAAGTATTCTTCCAGGCCCGCGTATAGGATCGGCTATTGTTGGTTCATGTATGCATAGCCATCCTCCTACTAGCAAGCTGAGTGATCAAAGATTCAGAGCCACACTACATTATACTACTTGTTCAGTTGATCAGTACTAGGAGTGTTGTTGATTGGTCTTTCATTCTCTCTTTTGTCTCGTGATTTTGCTTGCTCCAGAATCCCAAACCGCTTAATTAGCGGGCGGATTATTCTGTTCCATCGTCCAGTCCAGAACTCCAGTCCGTGTTGGTTGCGTGTGGACGATGAGCCCGAGGCGGTCGCGCACGCAGCAGCGGAGAGCCGTCTCCAGCTATATATGCTGATCTCTATTCAAGCTCCTTAATTTGTCAACCGCGACGCGGAGCCAGCCAGCCACCGTGTTTTACATCGATCACACAGTGACGCACTCGTGATTGAGTACAGTACCAACTACTACTAGTAACTGATAACCGCCTCTCTTTCTTTCTTTTTTTTTTCTTCTTCTACGAATTCCTTTCATTTTTAAATTGTTGTTATTTATGAAAAGAATTCTAGTTCAAACATAAACTCGCTAGCCGTACATGTTTCAGATATTTTCTGTGTCTTCCAATGGGCCGGAGTACAGTAGGCCGCTCTCGTAGAGCAATTAGTCCTAAGTAGTACTAGGACTCTAGAGACAGGAGACGCGCCTCTTTGAACGTACTCCAAGATAAAATCCAGATTCCAGACTTTGCTTTTAGGCGGAGGAGTCTTCAACTGTAGTGTACCTCATCTGCTTGCAGCCACAGAAACACACACCCACAGGAGTAGGAGTATTTAATTAAGTGCATGGCGTTTTCTTTTCAAGATTTTGTTCTGGAGAAATCTACTGAAAACACGTTAGGAGGAGGCCACGGAAGAAGCAAGTTGATGCCCCGACGCAACGCAAGGTCGATCCCGCCATTTTGAGCACTCCAACCTAGGATTGGCTGTCCTGGTCTTCATGCACCAGAAAAATGCCGCGTGGGGCCCACCGTCTCTGTACCAGAGAAAACCAACAAGTGGATGTAGGAGGACGTGTCTTATACTGCAGACAGAGATACGTACGTGGAGCCTTGTCATCCAGTATATACTCCTACCTGCGTGCTCGGTCCGTTTCAGTGGTCGAAGGCATTGATGGATCGATTCAGTTGATCAAAGAAGCTAAAGTCCCTTCAAAACAAATACTCCTAGTACGAAAGCTGAATTTAGTGCTGTTCGGCCGTGGCATCACAAGTACCTATGTCCTGTCAATGTTAACAATTAAAAAGTTAGTACTAGTACTAGTCTTTCGGTAATCAGTGCTAACAAAAAGTGCAAGATAGGAAAAGTACAAAGTACTTCAGGAGCATCAAGCGAGCTGTCGCTAGATATCTGCAGTTTTTGAGTCGCGTGGACCATCTGAACAATTCGGCACATGATCTTAGTATTACTTGATTGATGAGCCTCTCCACAGGAGTACTCCTATCTGGCAGGAAATCAGGACATCAAGGAATGATAATAAGTGTGTTAATTTTAGAGTGTATCCAAAGCTAAGTTCATCTCCCAAGTTGATCGATTCGGTTTGGTACATAACCTTTCTTCGGTGTCGATTGGTCACTTGTTCAGCTTGAGCGACAAAAGGGGGAGACAGATATTAACCTAGCCAAGTGATATTTTTGTCCCTGTACTAGTACGTGGAGTACCATAGATGATGGAGAAGCAGGTCCGTGGAATTACTGACGGGCCGGCTGGTGGCGGTTCTCATGTCCTAGTCGAAACCATTTGCGGCCGTGCAGCAGTGGATGCAGCGCGGAGGGGACGACCATTTGCGGGGGATCAAGGATTGGACGGGATCATATAATGTTGGGCTGCCAAGTGTACATGGGTTCACCTGCTGGGCTCGCAAGTGTATATGGGCTGTTGAGGACAGGAGGCCCAAAAATGCGCCGTTGCGCGCTGGGCTCCTACAACCTACTCCAGTCTCCAGAGCAGTGCTTGCACAACCCACCCGGCCACCCCACTCTGGTTGGTCCGTATCTCCTGAAAGGAAAAAAAAAGAAAAAGAAAACGAGAGAGAGCGAGAGATAAAAGAGGGGTGGGTGACAGGCGTCCGAGTCAGCCCCAGCGCGGCGTCTATCCAGATCCGCGCCTCGCCTGTCGGTTCGCTGCGTCCCTGTCCGTCTGACTGTACCACCGTACTAGTACCATTACTCCGTAGCGCTCTCTCTCTCTCTCTCTGTCTGTGCTGACGATGAGAGAGAAAGAGGAAGACATGGATCCATCGCAGTCGCAGTGCAGCTGGTTTTCTTGCCGCCATCCCCATTGAAATTAAAATTCTTCTCAGTCTACCTTCTGTTCCTGGAGCACTGCACGTAAAATAATTTTGATGCGCCACGGAAAGAAAAAACTCATTTGATGTGCCCAACGTGAAAATTAGTGGAGTATTTCATTCCACGCAGGTAGGGGTTCTGTACGGGAAATAACTGGCCGGCAAATCTGGAATTCCGTGCGGTCTTCTCTGAGGGACTGAGGCCTGCCTGACAGGTCCGTGCGGTATGGTTGTTCGTGCTAGCCTGGCCTTTTCCCGTTCCTGCGTGCCGCCGAACGCCATCCCATGGGCGGAGATTGCAAACAGGCAAAGAGACTTCCATCCATCTCGTTCTCGCGACGGACGCCGCCGGCGTCAGCATGCACCAGCGCCATCAACGCCGACAGTCCTGCTCTCCTCGATTAACAAGATTTGCTGTTACCAGGAAAGGGCCGAACCAAATCACCCCCTCTATTTTTAGTTACCACGACAGTACTGTATTGTTAATAGTAATATAATTAGTTTAGTTTCAAACTAAACTAGATTTACTGTCCTAATTTAAGAACAGGTAAACGCGACTTACACCAGTAAGGAAAACACATTGCACGTGAAAGCAATGCACCGCGGAGCCTCGCTTCAACATCAGCCGTTCAGCACAGCAAAAAATCGCTTCTTAATTTACTGTAGAATCTTTCTTAAGAGCTGATATAGTACCCTACTAGTACTTTTTTCAAAAAAAAAAGGTATCCTTAAGTTCGGACTAATGGTCAGGATAATACTCCAGCGATAAAAAAAAGAGAGAGAGAGAGAGATAGAACAAAACTGGCGTGGGTGGGTCACCCGTTCCACTCACTTTCGCTGTAAGGGGGCCCGTCCGTTCGAACCTTATCGCACCCGCCACGCGCCCCCGCATCCATCCCCCGGAAACCGCCCCATACGTGGCACGCTAACCTCTTGTCTTAGGGAGGAGTCCCTACCTCTCGTGAGGCCCAGCTTTAGTCTTATCCAAAATATATCCACTCAGCGACCCTTTTACCGCGGTCCGCCGCGCCGCCACCGACCGTCCGCCGCGCCATCCCAGTGATCCCAACGGCCCCGGCCGAGAATTACCGCACGCGGAATCCGTTGCGCCATTTCCCTCCGCTCTAAAAAGGCCGCCCCGCCCCCCCTTTTCGTCGCTCGCCGCATCTCTCCATTCGCCGTTCCATAATCCATTGCTGCGCGCTGCGTCTTCCTCGTGCTCTCCAGCGAGCGAGCAACGGAGCTCTCTCATCCGTCGGTCCGGAACGGTGGCTTGAAGAAGATGGCCGAGGCGTTGTGCAACGGAGTCGTGGCGTCGCCGTGCGGCCCCGACGTGGGCGTGGCCAGACGGTCTCCCGCGGCGGCGCTCGCGGAGTCCGTGCCCATCGGCGGGTACAGCACCAAGACCTCCTTCCCCGGAGGGAGGATGGCGGTTGCGGACAGCAAGAAGGCGAGGCCGTTGCCTCGGAGCCCCGAAGCCGCGCCAGGGCAGGTGGGTTTTTCTAGGAGTAACCTTGTTCTTGCTTCGAATCTTTCCCCAATCCTTCCCCCCCTTTCGTGATTCACTCCACAAGAATCATTTGTTCTGCTGTTTCGTAATACGGAGTACTCGCGGAAAAAAGGGACAGCAATAAATATGATGCTATTTTTGCTTTGTTCTGCTGTTGGAACTTTGTTTTTACCGTTGAACAAGGCAGCTGGATCCGTCCTAAAATCAGTGCTTTTCTGTTCGTTTCGCTCAGATGAACCTGATGGTGTGCAAGGCGATGCGGTGGTGGGAGAAGGGTGTGCAGCCCAACATGCGGGAGATCGAGTCCGCGCAGGACCTCGCGGACTCCCTGCTCAACGCCGGCGACAAGCTCGTCGTCGTCGACTTCTTCTCCCCGGGCTGCGGTGGCTGCCGCGCGCTCCACCCGAAGATTTCTCAGTTCGCCGAGAAGAACCCCGACGTGCTGTTCCTGCAGGTGAACTACGAGAAGCACAAGTCCATGTGCTGCAGCCTGCACGTCCACGTCCTCCCGTTCTTCAGGCTCTACCGGGGAGCGCAGGGCCGGGTCAGCAGCTTCAGCTGCACCAACGCGACGGTGAGCCTCCCTCCCTTCCCTTACCTACCTCTGCCGCAGTTGTCGTGTGAAGCGTTGCTAACTTGGCTGTTGTTGTTGTTTCCGTAAAATTCAGATCAAGAAGTTCAAGGACGCGCTGGCGAGGCACGGAACGGACCGGTGCGGTCTCGGCCCTGCGCGCGGGCTCGAGGAGTCGGAGCTCCTGGCCTTGGCTGCCAACAGGGACCTGCAGTTCACCTACGACAAGCCGGGCCATTTCCCAGTCGCTGAGGCCATCGTAAAGGAGGCTGCGGCGCCGGGAGGCCCATGGCTTCCT
The DNA here is from genome assembly GCA_001602315.1 of Zoysia pacifica. Lineage (NCBI taxonomy): Eukaryota > Viridiplantae > Streptophyta > Magnoliopsida > Poales > Poaceae > Zoysia > Zoysia pacifica. The sequence continues at coordinate 80,547 of BCLH01001003.1, read as the reverse complement.
TTGCCCGCATCCGCTACGCAGCTGCTCGCTCATGGATCTGAGAGCTCCTCGATGTCGTCTGGAAGATAGCCGGACCCTGGGTGCTGGCGTCTCGTTATTCATTGTTTGTACAGATTTACTAGTGCTAGTTGTAATTGTTGATCTAATGTGCTCAAGTGAAAGAAGGCATGTCGAGATGCAGATATTGCGCAGGCTTAGGCTTTTAGTTGATGAGTCTGCTGACTATTACTGCTCCGTTGTACTAGTACCTGGATCTGAACGAGCCGTTTCTTAAAACATTCATTCATCCTTCGTCATGAACGATTATCTCCCAATATTAAGTGCAAGTAGTCCATTTCTTTTCGTTTTTATACCATGCATGAATTTGGAATTCTGGGAGGTTCAGGTTTTGAAGAATAGGATCTGACCTCGGTACTCTCGGTGAAGTATTGGTACCTGAACCTGCAGCCGCCTACTACTACTGCATGGTGTTCTTGATTCTGAAACTGGAGATGTTTGGTGCATAATCATTGGACACTTATCGGGACTGGTGCATGTTCATATGGAAATGCGGGTGTCCGCAAATTGTTCAAGAAGTTTGTTTGTTTAGATAAAAAGGGCCTGGCCTGCTTGTTTTTGTTGTATCATCAGTTTGCCACAATCAATCCAAATGTAATCCAAAACTCGTGGTCGTGGATAAGGTGGTGTTCATATAGTCGCTTACTACTCCTACTTAGTACGGCATGTTTGGTAGGGCTCTATTTCTTCAAAAAACATTCTGCCTTTGGTTTTTTTTTTTAAAAAAAAGCTTCTATGACTTCGATTTTGATTCCTTAAAAAATATCGAGTAGAATAATTTTTTTTGAGCTCTCTTATTTTATAGAAATAGTTAAAAAAATACCACGTGAAAGAAAAAGTCATGAAAAAGCCACATTTTCGTGGCTCTTGATTTCACACCGGGCTTCTTCTTTAAAAAATATTTTTTTTAAAACTGTTTGATATAGTTTCAGTTAAGACGATCAAAAAACCGATAAAAAAAAAACCGTATCAAACGGAGCCTTAGCTTTTGGGAACCAGGGGACCGGGGCTGTGCCATTCTATTCGTCGGGAGAGACGCTGTTGGACTGCCTTGCCTGATAAATGAGCTATGGTAGCGGTCGGCCCTAACCCTTTAGCAAAATCAAAGCAAATAAGGCCCAATAACCTATTTTCCAAGAGGTTCTGGTAACGGCCCAACTTGGATAAGCAGGAAACCTGTATGTAAGCTCACATCAAAAAGTTGCAAATAAAGCCTCCGCAGAAGACATCATCACCTCTGCCTTTTCTTATGATTGACCACCGCAAAGATGAGTGATTTATTTATTTCTTTTGTTTTTTAATTAATGTCGTCGTTTACTTTTAAATTTAACTTTGACTATTTATCTTATTTAAAAAATTTGCTCGAATATGTAAAATTTTAAGTTATGATTCAAATAACTCTAACGATAAATCAAATTATATCAAAATATATGAAATTTATCAAAATTTTTTAATAAAACGAATAGTTAAAGTTAAATTTAAAAGTCAACAGTGATATCAATTAAAGAGTATGCCCTTAAATGAAGGGGACGGTTCTGCTAGCAGTGACGCATAACCGGAATAAACTCAAAACAGGGCATGGAGATTGACACGTGCGAGTGACGCATAACCGGAGTAGTAGTACTCTAGTAAAAAATTGCCGCCAGCAAGAACGGACGAGGGGAGCGGAGCCTACCCAACATGGATCCGTCCTCTGGTTGCCCCGGCCTCATCAGGCAGCGGCCAAACCTTTGCTTTGCTGCTCTCGCCAGCACCCAATACTCATATACTAGTGGAGTACTCCTAGATGACAGGGCACATGGATGGAATCGAGACAGAGACATAGCTGAAGCTACTCCTATCGGAATGGCCTGCAATGGTGCGTGTCGTCTCAGGAACGCTGTCGGCGAAGAACAACTTTGACGTGCTTTTATCTGCCGATCCAAGACACCACACGCACGGTGTCTGTACAATTGTCGCGCCGCCGTTCCATTTCGCCATCAATCATCAACAAGGCTCGGTGACAGACAGCTTGAGATGAGCACGACAGGGACACAGATCAGGCCAAGCAGCTTTCGACCGACGACCAGATGTCCAGATGCAGAGGAAGAAGGCATCGATCGAGATGGCACGTTCGTTCTGCTTCAGCTGGAAGCCAGGAACAGCAGCCATGGCGTGGCAGGCCCGGTCTCTCTGGGTTCAGTTACGACGTTGCTTCAGCAGTGCAGAGAAGACATCGCCCGCTGGCGGGTCAGCTTTCGGCGCGCACCCGGCGACGGTCCAAAGAATGAACTCCAGAGCTTGGCATGCGCCGTCGATTTCCCTGGCGCTGTTTCTCGGTCCGCCCCTACGCCGCGCGATGGCGATCCTCCGTGCCTGTGCTGTGTCTGGAGGCGACAGACAGGGCCTCGTGCCGTGTTGCCTTCACGTTCCAGGTCGCTTCGACCCCGCAACATTGCAGATCCATCGACAATGTTAGAGTAGATCCTTGATCAATACTGCTCTAGGTCTAAGCTCTGTCATGGCGCGACAATGTACTACTCCTAATTTGAGTAGCACTTAGAGTAGGTTCTCCGATCCATGTTTTGGAGTACTCCTGCATGTTTTCTTTTCGGCCATTTAATTTCTGTGCACGGGCAAAGGGCAAAATTAAGCGAGTACTACTACTAGCTTCTACTCAAACAAACTATACTAGTGCTCACATGAATTATTGAGGTGGGTTGATCCGCGACATCATATTGGCTACTACTTGGCTCCTGGATTATTGGCTCTGTCATGATACACGACGTGCTTCAATGATTCTCGAGTTAGTGGCTTCAGTTACTCATTTTTTTCTCTTTTTGTAAAAGCAGCTGCTACTATATAACTGCGGCGACTAATAAGTACCCCTATACAACTGACATTTTAACACACACAAGCACACGCCAAGAAAATATGTTAATGAATCATTAGCTAGTACTCCTATAGGTACTAAATGTTAATTTCTTGGGCATCATGATGCGCCTCAAAGCCAAAGCTTACCGAAACATTGGCTACTTCAACGTGAAGCCAAAAAGTGCAGGCTTCTCCTCCATTTCAGCTCGGCCATGCATGTATACAAGTTGGTGGAAAGTCCACTCGCTGCTTGTGCGTTTGCGACGACCTCTCCTTTATTATTTTAAGCAACCATATTTTCATGCGCACTAAATTATTTTACTTGCTATATATGAGAGTAGTATTACTTTTCAGAGGAATATGCCTTGCAAATTGATCTGCAGAGAAAAACTGAACGTTGGTACGGTACTTGTTGGTTTTGTTTTATACTAGATAGCTGGTGCTACGGATCGATTAATTACATGTTTATCACAAGATCGAGTAGAATTGGAGCAACAGTCGAGCCTTCCAACTTATGTTGGCTATTTCATCTGAAGGAGAAAAAGAGGCAAAAGGTGAAACTGTGCGTTTGAGTTCCTTTTGTCCATATTTGCCGAAGAGTACTGTTGGCGTACAATACGAATGCAGACACTGCCATCATTTTGATGTTCTTCAAAGTACCAACACCCTAGCTTTTCTCTAGGCTAGGGTCATGCATGGCGAAATGATCGTTACCAGGTTAAATTATCGATCCCTGGAGTAACTTGTACTGCTGCTTGTAGTAACTAGGAGTAGCAAAAAGGGTGAGGGTTAGGCAGGTCTCCATGATTGGTTTGGCCGAGTCGGACCAAGTAGCGCGCGGTGGCCGCTGGAGATGGCCTTTCCGGCCGCTGTCGGCCTGTCTTCTATCCACTCCACTCGTCCACTCACCGCGCGCCGAATTCCGTCTCGGCCGATGTGACTGTGATGTCGCCGGCGGCCGGCCGGCCGGCTGATACTTTAGACTGCCGTTGCCGTCATCCGTGTCCCGGCTGACACGTAGCAGAGTACATAAACTACACTTGGGGAATGCAATGGGTCAGCAATCATCGCGACTTGTTCCGGTGAGGGCACGTCGCTTGAAGTTTCTTTACCCCGAGCAATAATAGGACATGTCTAGTTCAGCGCACGATTATACTACGTGCACAATGATTAAAAGCATTATGTATAGTAGTTTGCAAATTGGTTGCTGCAATATCGATCTCTGATGCGTCGATCGATAGTGTTGGAAGAAGAATCGAACACGAGTTCAGTTCATCGGCGATCGGTGGCTTACTTTTTCCTTTTTTTTTCATTTTGGTCAATATCCATTCCACAGCACGCTAGGAGTAGCCAAGCCAAATTCAGAGCATGGACGGAACATTCGGACTCCATGGGCAACCGTGTCCGGACGACGACCACGGACGGCGTGTCAGACCCGATGATGGGCACGACTTAGCGCAAGGTAAGGTAGTAGGCGCCAAGACGGCAGTGGCAGGGCAGAGCTGGTGAAGCCTACGTAGCTCGGCTTGGATCCATGGATCCGTCATCCGTGGCCGGGGACGCACTGTGTCGAGCGAGCAGGGGACCTGAATTCCTTTTCCTTTTTCTGTTGGAAAACTGCAGGGACGCAGGGAGGGTATCTGAATTCTGGTTGCTTAATTCGCCAGGTTCATTCAGGTCGCTGCATTGCAGATTCCTTCGCCTGCAAACGAGTCTAGCGTCCACACGACGTTGGACAGTCAGGATAAACAAACAGAGGAGGAGGGAGAATCTATCACCCACGTTATGTATGGATGGACATGCGTGGTCGGAGCTCAGCTGCTGCTTCCTCAAGTGGGGAACATTTATATACAGTGCGGCGAGCAGGTGAGCCACGTTGTGGTGCCGCGGTCGGTGGCCTCGGAAGGCGGCGACTGCCGGGGCCGTCTGGACCGGCCGCGTGGACCATGATCAGTCCGCTCCGCCTCCGATCATCCGACGTTCTTTGCCTTCCATTCCACTCGATCCCACTCAGACCCTGCGGGCACGGACGCGTCCAAGGTCTGAAGCGGCGCCGCCCCCTCGCTCCCCGTCCCCGGCGGCCAAAGGTCAATGGAAGCCGACCTGTGGGGCACCTGTGTTCCCCCTCTTCCTCCTTATACCACCACATGCATCTGTTTTTTTTTTATTTACTTTTATTTCTTCGACGCTTTGCTCTGCTCGTCTTCTTCATTCAGCCAGCACTGCAGCCGCACTGTGCAGGGAGGGGAGCAGCATTCTACGCTAAGCACGGAGTGATGTCAGCAGGACACTGCCACTCCGCTCATCCGATCCGTATACTACGGAGTACTGTAGAAGAAAAGAAAAGGATTATCCAGACCTAGTTGTCGTAGTATATGGTAGGCGACTTTCTACGCATGTACGTAACGAGTCCTGCTACCGCAAGAATCTCAGAACGACGAAGCACCTGTTTCTATTTGCTCAGACCAACCTAATCTTTCATGCCCATTAATTCTGCTCAACACTCAGCTCCAAGAGTACCTCTACGTACTTCCTCCGTTTGCAAAATAAAAGTATTTCGAACTTTAATTAATAATATCTAAAAAATTAAATAATTTCTAATATAAAGAGTTATATTACATATTATAAAATATATGTTTAATGATGAATCTAGTAACATAATTTATATATAATAGAGCATCATTAATTATTCAATATTAATAGTCAAAGTTAAATAAGTTTAACTGAGACCAATACTAAAAATCATTATATTTTAGAACGGAGCTAGTAGTGCCATAAAAAATATCTCATTTATATACACAATCTACACTACTCAGCTGCAGCCTCTTTGTGACATTGGAACGTCCAAAAGCAGCAAATTATTCCTCTGAAACATGTGCCAAGCAGCAATTAAATAGCTTCTCTCTCAATTTTTCCTAATATTAGTTTAAATATGTACAATTATAAGCCATGCCTCAATTAACTTTAGTAATAAAACAACTATAGTAATAATAAAGTTTGTCTGATCACTATATTTTTTTAATTTACACAACTGATCAAACACAACTCAAAAAGTCAGTTGTGCCAAATATAAAAATGAAGAGAGGGAGTATTCTTTTCAAGAAAAAGGTTCTTTTAGGGAACCAATAGAAAAAAAAAAAAGAAAAGAAAGCCAAGCATGTTGCACCTTAGATAGAAGGACTAGAAAATTCCTCACTAAGCTAAACCGTTGCCCTATAAGTGAGACCACCCACTCGAAGCATTCTCTCGCACTAGAGTGGAAGCAGCACGCAATAAGTGTCTCCCTCCCCTTGCAGCCCAAATTTAGTGCAGCGGCCACAGACCAAACCGCACACAGAGAGCTCGATCGAGGAAACCGCACACGGGTTTCCGACGAGCACATCGATTGATCGATCGATGGACGGCGGCATGAGTCCGGATCGGCACGCGGCGGCGGAGCCGGTGCGGTCGCGGTGGACGCCGAAGCCGGAGCAGATCCTGATCCTCGAGTCCATCTTCAACAGCGGCATGGTCAACCCGCCCAAGGACGAGACCGTCCGCATCCGCAAGCTCCTCGAGCGCTTCGGCGCCGTCGGCGACGCCAACGTCTTCTACTGGTTCCAGAACCGCCGCTCCCGGTCCCGCCGCCGCCAGCGCCAGCTGCAGGCGCAGGCGCAGGCGGCGGCGGCATCAGCCGCGGCCGCCTCCTCGTCCTCGTCGGGCTCGCCCCCCACGAGAGGTGGTGGCCACGCGCAAGGCCACGCCGGCTCCGTGGCATCGTCGCTTGGAGCGTACGTGCACGGCGCGTCTTACGGCTCGTCGGCGTCCGCGTCGTGGCCGCCCTCGCCGCCCTCCGTGGGAATGATGGGTGATCTAGACTATGGAGGCGGCGACGATCTGTTCGCCATCTCGCGGCAGATGGGTTACGTGGACGGCGGTGGTTCCGGCTCCTCGTCCTCGGTAGCCGCCGCGCAGCAGCAGCTCTACTACTCGTGCCAGCCAGGTGAGCGCAATCAGCCATGCATGCATGTCCTACCCTTCTCTGACCCGTAGGTCGCCCAACTTCAGCGGAACGAATTAATCCATCGACATGGCGTGTGACCTCTTTTATGGTTCTATATAACCCTTGAACCGTAATTCACTGCTCTTTCTTCTGATATACTGCAAGAAGACACAAAATCATACTGCCTACACTCAGTGGCGTACTTAGGATTTTAGTAAGGGTACACCGTAATATATTATATATATATATATATATATATATATAAAATTTAAGCATACATTTTATATAAAATTATATAATTTATATGTATTTTTAAATACATCTAAAATTTTAGATATGTCGTGGCATACGTGACCCACCCACTAGAACGCCACTGCCTACACTACGTAAGCAAGGGTTCATTCTTCTACATCATATCTTCTTGATTTTCCTCATTTTCTTTGGTGCTATTGAGAATGGTAGATCATTAACAAAAAAAAAAAAAAGAGAAGTAGGAGCAAGGAGAGAGACAAACGTTCCTGTACACATCATTCTTTGCCGGGAAGCTCCTAATTGTGACAAGACTTGATCTCAAAAAAAAAAAAGACAAGACTGATAGTGCTATAGCTATGCACTCTACGACCGAGTATTATTATGAAGCATATAAATTCTAGTAGTTTAACTAAGTGTTTAACACATGTGAGCATGCAATATAATTGTACCACACATGCCAATAAATAGCATGTTTCTCTCACGCATGCAAAATAAAACAAAATTAAATAGGTATAGGATATAAAACACGATACAGAATCATGATTAAATCACCTGAAAATATTTTCTCTGTGCTGTTAAATTTCTCTGCGTTACTACATGTCATCATTGATATGTTGCTGCAGCGAGCATCACCGTGTTCATCAATGGCGTTGCGACGGAGGTGCCACAAGGCCCCATGGACCTGCGGTCCATGTACGGGCAGGACGTGATGCTCGTCCATTCCACCGGCGGCATACTCCCCGTCAACGAGTACGGCATCCTCATGCAGAGCCTGCAGATGGGCGAGAGCTACTTCTTGGTCAGTATCCTAGTAGCATAGTGTTACCTTTAACAAGCAGAACCATACATTCTTCATCGGGACACGTGCATTAGCAGTGGATATCGATCAAATCTTTGGCTTAATGATTTGCATCCACTGCTCAGATGAAATGCACATCAGATACATGCATCTCATTTTATATTTACGAACTTATTTGTTGCTACTTTTTCCTGATCGACAGGTCACGAGGGGCTAGATGATATGCATGAGATTTGGAGATGCCAACGACATGTGTAAGTCTCAGCAGGCAGGAGCTTTTGCTAGCTGCTGGGTTATACGCGTCCAGATTGCACTGTCTCTGGCATTAAAACATGTGTGATTGAGGAGAGCGATTAAGCATGCATGATACAACAAGCAATATATAAATAGCAGCAACACTTATCATATATCCCATCTTCTTCTTCTATATGTAAACAATCGATCTGTGGCCATGTCGGGGCTATTATTCTTTGATAGGTTTTCATCGCTACTATATATATGGTGCTTGTTCTTAATCGAACCACAATAATGTCCTGCTTCGTCAGATCACCAGTCAAGTACCTTTCATCTCAATGTTTGATCCACGTTGGTGGTGTTCATCACAATGCTAGTAGGTCGTTGCCGCTGCCGGCGGTCAGGCACCGACGGCCGGCCAGCAGTACGAGCAGCTGCGTGGTTTTGGATTTTCGGCCGTCCGCACCGCACCACATCAGGGACCGGGCGTGGGGAAAGCAGTGATCGCAAGTGGCGAGCTCACCGCCCTCGCCGACGAAAAGGAGGGCACCGCGTGTCTGTCGGCTCCTTGCTTTATTTTCTCCAGGCATCCATCCAAATGGGTCTTGTTTCCACGCGCGTGGGGTTTGGAACCACCTTGGATCTGCCGACCAGTTCACCAATGAGAGAGAGAGAGAGAGAGAGAGAGAGAGAGTCTTTGCCGGAAGAGCATGAAGTATCCTGCAATGACAGTGCACAAGAGGCATTTTTATATGTGCTACTGCTGGCTGAGGTGCTCTCTCATCAGCTAGCTCAAGGCTGGTGGAGTATGATCAGGAACGCATGCCTGGAGCACGCAATTCGCTGCACCGAGTCACTTGTCACATCCACAAAGAACATACTGAATCACAAAGGGGCTTTACGACTTCAGACTTCAGTACTGAGATGTTGATATAAAGACCGCACGTACGATGGAATAAAAGATGGGGTCATCCAAACTAATCAGTACTAACCACATATAAGCAACTCTTAACTACTCGTAACAGGCAACGAAACATTAGGAGTTCTAGACCCAGAGCACAGCATCTGAAACTTTCGGCGCAACGCTGTTAGTATACAGTGTTCATCGCTTTGTGATGGATGACAAGCCCAGGAGCCTTTAGCAGGCGCCGGCAAAAATGATCAGAGCAGAGCATCGAATTCAACATTAAAATTTCTAGAAAAATTTCTGAAACCTGCTGTGTAAATAGGCCACGCGTCGAACAATAGAGCAGCTACGTTGCCAGTAATTGTTCAGACTATAAAATTTTCTTAATGCAATGCCTTTGAATAATATCATACATGTTCAATACCATGTAGTCTCCTGAAAAGATAGCGAGCGCGACGTCGCCGCTGGATTTGCTTGCAAGACTCGAGTAGCGCCGGATACTTGCTCTCTGCTTTCAGGCTTGGACTGAAATGGTCCAAACATGCCCGGTTCACCTGGTTCAATACCAAGGGGGGTCCAGATTGAACTCTTGGCAGCTTCATCGGGATCATCAATCCCAGGTGTTTTTGGAATCCACAGACAGTTTTCTGACTTATCATGATCACCTTGAGGTTTCAAATCCCTCGAGTGTTTTATCAGGACAGGAGAGCCACCGTCTGAGCCTGTGCTACCACTTGTTGGAGATGACGCTGACAAGCTGGAGTTAGGCCCATGCCATGGTGGACTCCATGTTCCATTAGGCCGGGGAGTAATGAATGGCCACCTCTGTGGTGCTATTGGGCTCACTAAAGCACTGAGCAGAACAGAGTAGAAGAATGAGAGCTATCGGGCTCTCTGGGCACGCATCTTGCGAGCTATTGTTGGGCTCCCGAGCACAAAATTGGATAATAAACCCGAGCATAACAAACCTGTGATGTCTAAATTAACCTGATGCATTTGTTCAGGTTTCCAGTTCTGGGAGAGCTTTCTTTCTTTCAGTGCTCAAATGCATCCGGTCCGGTTCCGAAAGAAGAGAGGAAAAATAACGTAATGCCATGCAACAACATATCTTGATCTATACCGTACCTATCATACTTATCCATACTACTCCATAACAGGTAGAACATCTGAGGTTTTCGTCAGTTAAATGCTCTCACCGACAGAGCACCGCGTTGTCATTTGGTCACTTATTTTCTGCAGCAACACCATGATCGACGGCACAGCAGAGAATTACAGTCGCTTGCTACCATGACGCACACAAGGCACACACGCCTTGCCTTGCATGAACCAGCATCGCTGGAATGCCTCCTTCCTATACCTCCTGATCTGATCAGTTCCAGGTCGACCCGTTCAGGTCAATCCTGTCCTCGTCGCGCGACGGGCGACCGCTGCTGTTGTGGGTGATGCTCAGGCCCAGCAGCTCCGCCGTCCTTGCGCTGCCAAGCCCGTCGCTCCTTCTGATCGCGCCGCAGCGGTTTTCACCTGGAGCCGAAGCTCCTCTGCTCGGCTCTTCAAGGAACATGTACTCCTCTCTTGCTCTCCTCCCATCGCCGAACTGGGAGGAGCGCCTCGGCGTTGTGCACAGGCCGATGGACAGCATCTCGTGCTGGTCCCTCTCGCACGCCGTCAGGCAGCTGTCCACCGACCCGTCGCCGACGCCGTGCTGCTGCCGTTCCGTGGAGGCGTTCGCTGTCAGCTCCGGCGGTGGCAGCGGATGCGTTGCCTTGAAGGAAGCGGCGTCTTCTTCTAGGCCGAGGACGTCGCCGTCAACACCCACGCTCTGCTTGGCGAGCGCCTCCTGCGCCTTCTCCAGCACCGACTGCAGGTACTTGCCCTGCGCTTCGATCCGAAGCTGCAGATGTCGCTGCACCTGCTCTACCATCATGGATGCAGTCAATCAAATTATTTTGCAAAAAAACATATTGCCAAAAAATTTTGAAACGCCGGTAAATATTCTGAAGCAAGAACATGGAGGTCAACAAGAAAGAGACTGATCCATTTTTTCTTGGACCTCAAATAACCAGAGTACGAAGGAATGGGCCTGGAGGTGGCACGTCGGCCAGCACGCAGACTCAGCTCGGCTACGCACAAACTAACGTGGGCCTCAAATCAAATTTCTCGGTCCGAAAGTGGGAAAGATGCGGCCCGAAAGTGGCAGGCGTACGACAACATCCAGCATGGGCTGTTGTGGGCTTAAAACCACTTGCCTAGTTGGATCGAATTTTATGGGCCTGAAAAAATTAGTGAGCCGGAAGTAGAATGTTGGGCTGGTGGAGGACTTGCAGGTTTGGATCCATTTTAATGGGCCAAAATAACGGTGTATGTCGTCCGCGTGGGCCTAATGCCTCGTCTGCGAACGTCGCCGCCCTTTCGTTTGTTAGATCTGGGCCATTGCTGGTTGCCTGGTTTCTTTAGGTCTCGTTTTGAATCCAGTTCGATTATAAAAAAATATGACAGTGTTTCAAACAGGTGAGTTTTTAGTAAATTCTACTCCAAATTTTATATCATAATACAAAATAATATACCTAAAATAATAAAATCACGTAACTCAAACAATTAAGATTTTGAATTTTTAAAATTTGAATTATAAAATTCAAAAATCCAGCTAAAATCTTATAAACCAAACGGTAGATATTTTAGAATCTCAAAATCCAAATTTTAGAATCCAAGAATGCAAACGGGCGGACGGCGGAATGGCTGGTAGCTCCGGCCACGGTCGCCACCTCTCGCAGCTTGCCCGCGCTCAGGAACAGGGTTCAGGGGCTATCAGACAGAGATCCATGGTATCCAGTAATTTGTTTGACAGCCGCTTTGCGTACCTCTAGTTGCTCATGCAGCCGTCTCTGAACTTCGATTTGCATTTGGAGGGCTTCGCTTATGTGCATTGACCTGATGAAATTTCCAAACTATGTTACCTTTTGAAAATATGACGATGGATGTTACTACTGGTTAGCAGACTCTACTTGCTTGTTACCTGTTCATCTGAGGCTCTAAGGCAAAGTGGCTGGATGGCGACCCATTTCCTTCGCATAGTTTATCTGTCGCCGTCCTGGAGCCTGACACTGAAACATGAAAGTAAGCTTACGATGTCTATCATTGTGCCGCTGGCACGCTAGCTAGTTACTTCACATTTGAGAACCATGTAATTACCATTCTTTGCATGGACAGCATTAGCTTGAGCTTGGAGGTTCTTGCTAAGTCGGTATTTCTGTGAAGCGAAGAAACAAGCTTAATTTGATGCCGCACGATCGACATGTATCATGAAAAGACATGAATAGGTAATAAGGAATTGTAGTAATGAATATCTACCTGAAGGTGACTCTTTAGATGGTACAGTGTTAGTCCAGGGATCCCCATAAGCCTCATGATTGTTTTCGGCGTAGCTTCTGCAAGAGTTTTGCATGTTGCCGTCAGAGGGTTACCAACTGTCGTTGTGTTTTCTGTAAGATAATTTTTTTTTTTCCATCTTACACTCACTTTCAGGCCCTCCTAGCTGATTCACTGCCTCGACGAAACGTTCATGCAGCTCTGGCGTCCATTTCAGCCGAGGTTTAGCGTCAGTGGAGAGGATGAGCCCTGAATCTCCTCCACCTTGCAGGAGAAACTGCTTCTCATGAGGTAAGCTAGGCCTTGAAGACAGGTGTTGCTTATGACTCTCGAGTTGTTGCTGATGATACATCTGTCATCAAAGAACTTCATGTTAGCACACATCAATCACGGTCTTATCTTCCTTCGTTCAAAGAAACCAAACAGCTGATGCACACATCTCACCTGCTCAGTTCCTGTTATGTACTGAAATGTCTGCTTGCAGTCTGCACATTCCTTGGCTGCTGGGATCCTTTGCAGCTTTGTCGGTCTTCAGTGCCTCTATTTCTAGTAACCAGAGAGCTAGTTGGGCTGTGGTCTTCGGGGAATGAGACAATCTTTGGCTGCTCAAACTAAACTACCAACCCCTTGTCCTCTCGTCTTAACGCAGAGTCTCTTCTTATAAGGCAGATGGAGAATTTGGAATCATCTGAAAAAACGCTCAAGCCTGACTAGCCAATCTTTGCCGCAACTGAAGAGAGATATTATCCTTATTCTTTGAGCAACCGGTGGACCCGGTCCTCACCAGTCTTTTTCTTTTGTCAATTGCAGCAGCTCAATCTCATCTCTTCTCTTCTGATTATACAATTGTACCAACTTTAGGTTGAAATTACTTGCCACATGAGAAGGCGAAAGCGAGGCACAATCTTTTCTCCTTTTTTTTTTCTTTTGAAAAAACTAGAGGAATACAGCACCTTATTCTCCTGAAGGCTTTTGGGCAGCGGTCTGCAATCTGTTGTCTTAGAACTTGCCAGCCACTTCTCCAAGATTCCTGAATGATTGCAGTTGTTCAGAACTAATTCCGGTCTCCACTTTGTATCCAGTCTCTATTTGCTGAAATGGAAGGCGACATTTGTGGTCACCAATAACTGCAAGAGTTTCTCATGGCCTGTGATTACAGTTACATGAATGAAATGTTTCACAATTCACCCTACTGTAAACTAGACCAGTATATATGTTCAGAAGCGTCAGTCAGACAGACGACACACATGGGCCTAAGAAGAATTCTGGTTAAGAAGACAAAGCTTGAAGCTTCCTCCTTTTGACTGCAGGCATCCAGAAGCAGCATTGCACAAAAGCTTTCGCGTACAGATGAAGTGAAGGTGGACATTTGTATAACTCTTCGATGCCTTCTTGGGACTGCACAAAGGCAGCGAATAGAATAACGGAACAAGCATAGAATTCCACTTTGTCTCCTTTGGTAAGTTTGGCACCAGTTCATCCATCTGCTAAGCTTGGGGCAAAGGAAGGGGCGGGCAAGGGCAATCTATCTAATAGGCTGAATCCGTGCGAGCTTTGAAGCCGATGCTGCAACTTCACTGTTCTACATACATGTGGGATACAAAAGTGAGCTTAAACTGAAGCCGTAGTTCTCTGGCTGTGTTATGTGGCCTCACTTTTGCTTTATGCTCTCACTTGTTATCCCCATTACTTGCCCGGCCTCCATGCAGGTCGATGAGATGCTTACACTAGTAACTGCTACGGCATGCCTTTGCCTTTGCCTTCCAGATTGCCACCATGCATGTCCCACAGTGCTATCTAGTTATGATGCATACGTCTTGAGCACGCATGATTGCATCAGCATATCTGCTAGTCCTTCTGAAGACCCGGTTACTTTGAACGTGAAGAAAAGGGAAAAGGTCAGCTGCAGCATCTCTATGCTTGGACGACGCTTCTTCTTTATGTTATGCTCGTTGCTGTTACGTGGATCCATTGAATTCTGGTCTAAGTTGGTAAGAGAATCCTTGGCAATAACCAGGTACCATGCCCCAGACGATAGCACTTAGATAGTTAGGCAAATTAATATGCAGTCCTCGACTCGAGTGATAATGGTATCTATACCACTGTTCGTTGAAGTGAAGCATTTGTGCAAATGCTCCGTTCCAAATAGCTGCATTATTCGTTGTGCGTTGTCAACAAAGACGAACGGATCAGAAGAAGAAACTAAAACCCTGTACATACATATATATTCCTTGAGAATTTGGTTCGCGAGCAAAAAGAAAAATACCGTTGATGCAAAGCAGAATATATAAGGAATAAGCTCACCCCGGCCGTAACTTTTATTGTTCTGTGATTTATAGTCGGCCAAAGATTAGACGATGAATACATTCGGTTGTTCATTACTTGTTAAGTGTTTGGTATCAAATGCCTTGTTTTTTTTGTTAAGCAAGCTCTTGACATGCATGCAGTTTCATCCTGCCAGCTGCCCGTTCTCGTGAGAAGGAATAAGAAAAGGTGCGGTATTGGCAAAGCTGGAGGAATCACGCACCTTTTTTTTGGGGGACGGAGGGGAGAAATAAAGATCAAATCTATGTGAAGCTTGCTTCATGGAACCATGAATGAGCATATAGCCTGGAGAGCATAGAAACCCGGAATCCAAGCCAACAGTTGCCACTGCACAAGCCATGGAAACTCTTTGGTCAGTGAAAGAAGAGGCAGAAGCAGCACATGGCCCTACGCCATGACACAGTATTCGTAACGCCACTTCACGAGCAAAAATACAAAGCCAAAAGGTGGCACGCTATGGCCTCAAATATAATACAAAGATACTCGCTTCGTATTTCATCCAAACTGCACCTAAATCAATTCAATTTAATCTCCCAAACCACGGATCAGTTGCCAAAAAAAGGGGATAAGGAACTCACAAATTGGAGCGATTGAATCGCACGACAATTTTTTAATGAATCATTGAACGAAACAATGATAATATGTTAAGGGATAAACCATCAAGCATACGAATAATACACTTGGATTGTTTGCATACACCGCAACTACACACAAGGCTACTAATCGTTTGGATCTGCTGCTGAAGACGAGCTCCGGTGCCTGGAAAGCTGGAACCTACTTTCTCATCTGTGTCAAAAAATCGGCTGGTGGTCTTCCAGTTCCACTGGTCCCAAATGCCGAGAAGCCAGCGCCCTGATTACCACCAAACCCTCCAAATCCACCTTTCAATCAACAAAACTGTGTTAGTCGCCGCAATTGATGATAAAGAGTCATGGTGACATGTCTCTACATAGTGTATTCAAAACATAGTTATACATTATTATGCAACAGTTTTGATAAGCAAAGCAAAGCTTCAGAGATCTCACCACCGCCAAAGCCAGCACCCTGGGCGGCACCCCCAAAACCACCACCAGATGAAGCTGCTGCCGCAAAACCACCACTTTTCGAGGCAAGCGCAGCAAAACCTCCACCTGTAGCAGCAGATGCAAAACCACCACCTGAAGTAGCGGCTGCCGAAAAGCCCCCACCTGCTGCAGCACCAGCAAATCCAGTATTACTGGAAGAAGCAAAGCCCCCAGATGTAGAAGCACTAGCAAATCCACCAAATCCTCCTGCACCTACACTACCTAACTGGCGTGATTGTCCAAAAGAACCCAGCACTGATCCAAGCGCCTGTTGAGAACCAAACTGTGCAGGCTGCCCAAAACCTGATTGCTGAGCAGTCCCAATTTGTGCAGGCTGCCCAAAGCCTGACGGTTGCCCAGATCCAATTTGTGGTGGCTGACCAAAACCGGATTGAATTTGTGCTGGCTGCCCAAATGCTGCCTGCTGACCAGCACCAATTTGTGCAGGCTTCCCAAATCCTGACTGCTGGCCCGATCCAATTTGAGATGGCTGTCCAAATCCAGTAAGCCCGCTTGAGAACGTACTAGAAAAGGCACTAGAGCTAGTTGACTGAGATGACTGAGCTGGCTGGGCTGAGGGTATGCTCAGCGATGCTGGCCGGAAAATTTGCCCTGGACTGGTTGTCAAAGTAAATGGTGTGCCCGAACTTTTATTGTCAGATGTACCAAACGAGCTCCCAAAAGGATTGGGTTTTTGAGGACTTGAAGAAGGTTGAGACCCAAGACCGAACCCGCCAAGGGCTCCTAAGTTGAGATCAGCACTTGCAGACGGGGCCTCCTCTTCCATATCATCTTCATCAGTTGAGAGATTACTTGGTCCTACCTCTTTTCCTGTGGAAGTGACAAGTGATTCTGCTGTTGTTGGCACCATTTTAGGGGCAGAGACTGGAGTAGAAGGCAAGCTGGCACCAGATGTAGGAGGTGACGAAGATTTGCTTTCAAGGGTCGATATGACTGAGGTCATACTTGCAGAAACTGTGGTATTGGTTACCTCTGTTGTAACCACATCAGGTTTGGACACATTTTTATTCAAGACAGTTGATGATTCCTTAACAGGTGTCGGTATTGATGGTAGGGAGCTAGACACTGCAGTCCCAAATACAGATGGAGAAACATTCAGAACTGATTTCTGTGCTGGGAGAATCGAAGAAACTGTTGGAGACAAAACATCTGAAGTCTTCACATCTGATGCTTGCATAGCTGATGAGGCTGATGTAGCTGATGAGGAAAGACTCTGCTTAATGGACTGTGAAGAGTGTTGTGTCACAGGTGTGGGCGAGAACACAGGAGGTTGAGGTGCCACCTTGGGTGTATCTTTCACAGTGCTCTGCATAGTATCATTAACTCCACTAAATTGACCAGTTTTCTCATGCAAAACAGCCTTAGAATGTTCAGGGGCAAAAGATGATTTGCTAAGATCTCTAAATGTGTCACTCTTGTTCTGCGGGGAAACACTGAATTTATTTGTATGTACCAATGATTTAGTAGCCTGATCATCTTGCCTGTTCTTCATAGTTAAGGTAGATGCATCTCCAGACTCACCAGCTATAGTTCTCATAAAAAATGGGCTCTGGGAAGTTTTTGAAGTTGTCATGGAAGATAATATAGTTGGCTCTGTGTTGGCATTGCTCTTGGGAGTTATTATGGTTTTGAAGGTTAAAGTATTTGACTTGGGCACAGTATGTGTTGTTCCAAAGGATGCAACATTGGTTGGACTGACACTATCCTGTGCACCCTTATGGGCATAACTGGATGATGCAGGAGAAGGTGGTCCCAGTTTTGAAGATTGAACAACACTTTTCATTTGCCCTGATAACTCAAAAGGCTTTTGCTCTGAGCCTTGAGATGGACTCGTTGATTCCTTTACCCATTTGAACAACGAGTTCTGTTGGGGTCCTAAGGGTTTTGCTTTTACACCTAAATTTGTCAACAGAAAAATTGTAAGCAGATTATAAAGACAATCATTATCTTATAGTACTAAAAACCATATGGAATTTTAAGTGTAAAATCTGACCTTCGCTTGGAGAATGCAGTCTGCTTACATATGACTCGACTATCGAGGAACTGGGACTTGACTTCTCCTGGGATATAGCAGCCATCTGAGAATCAAATATTTTCTTGTTTGATCTGAACGGCAGATCGCTGCTGATTTTGAGGCGCTGTTGTTGTGCTATTCTTTTAACAGTTGTCTTCTGAGGTTCCAAACTAGCCAGGCTCTGAAATATCGACAAATATTCTGTAGTTAAAATTTGTTTGACATTCATCAAATGGAGAACAAGATAAGATGAGCATAAACCAAAGGGAAAAATATCAATTTCAAAGGAAGGAGAGGGTCTAATTGCAACTGATAACAAAAACCCACAAAATTCTTAGAAGATGCGCCTGTCACGGAAAAATAACAGCAATAATAATAGCAACTGTTTTTGGTCTAGGTTCCATAATTTACCATATCCAGAGACTCTCTCCTCCGTCGTGCAGTCTCAGGCTCAGTACTCTTGGAAGGCCCTAATATGCCTTTTGCATGCTCGTTAACTGATGGAAACCTTTTAACTGACTTAGGAGTACCGCCTAAAGATTTGGTTGTATCATGTGTGTGGGACAGACCAATTGAATCAAATAGGTCTTTGGTCACTGCTGCTCGCTTCGTAGAAGGAGAACCTATATTCAGTGCAGATATCTGTTTTGAAAGGCATTCAGATAGTTGCTCAGCTGCTGCCAATTGTGAGTTCAGAGCATTGTACACACTTGATAATTGCGCCTGACTGGAAAAGTTACAAACTATGGATCAGGTAAACAAAATCATATCCATGTATTGTAAAGACAAAAAAAAATATAACAAAGGCAAAAGCAAACACAGCATATGATTGTACAAAGGTAATAACACAAACTTGGAAATAATTTCTGAAATACCATGCTTTGATATTAGCAAGAAAAGGTCATATTGAGAGCAAGCATACTACATAACTTCATAAGTAAAAATAAATAAAAAAAAGAATGATGCTCTACAATCTGAGTTAGAAGTACAAATAGACGATTAAAAAACCAGAAAATACTTATTCACAAATATAATCTAAGGACAGCATTGAAACAAGAAGTTAATGCATCTCTGCAAAAAGAATTCTATGCAGTCACTCAGATAATGGGATTGTAGCAGAAAAAGGCTAGCAAAGTCAATGGGATCGCTTTTGTCCATGTTGTTTAACATTCATTTGATGATATCAACTAAAATCATGTTAAATTTATAGTGTGATGATCTGATAGTTTAATACCTAGACCTTGACTTGTTAGAATAAAGAGGTCTGCGAATGCAAGCCACTCTTCCTGTTTCACCAAATCTGTTCATCTCCAGATTATTGAAGTGTCTCTCCAGCTCAACCAGCTGATTTGTCAAATTCTGTATAATAGAGAATGTATTATTTGTACACTGGTGTGACTGAATAAATGAATCGAGGAAGTCAGTCACTGATACCTGGTTAGCTTTGAGAATATTTTGCCTCTTAACTTCGAATTCTGGACTCAATTTCTGACGATTCCATATATCCCAGTATTGAGCATCAGAGGATTGATTGACGATTCCTTTCATGTAAGCTTGCCTAGCAGAAACTGAAGAGGAACAGACCGTAAGTGCACATTAAGTAGAGGCCAAACAGTGACAAAAAGTTTATCTAGCAAACCATGCAGATCGTTTTTACCTATTAAGCTAAAAAACAGCAATAAAAGCATTAAGCACCCACCTTGAAACATTTTATTTCTCAGATCTTCAATTTTTAAGCATTGTCCCTCTACTTTGCTCTGAAGTTCAAATAAGCACACATTTAGAGGCAGAACAATTTACGACATTGAAAACAGAAAACCAAGGAAGGATGGGCTGGAGTGCTTGCAGTTATTTGACCTTGAAGATATGCAGCAATTCTGAAAAGTTTTGCAAGCCATCCTCAATCATTGAAAGAGGACCTTGTTGGAAGGTTATGCAGGCATCTCTGAAACCACCATCCTTTTCTATGTATGATAGTAGGGTATCTAACTCCTTTGTCAATTCCTTTATCTGTTCAATGAAGCGCTAAAGAACTTTAGTGAATACGAAAAATAAAATGTTCCCCGAGGCAATAAATACAATCATTTTTTCAAAACTTTCACTTGTGTTGATGAAAATTTGTTTTTACATTTACCAATGAACAACATTAGTGAGCATGTAAAGAGGAAAAACAAAACAAATTCCAAGGGCATATGATCTAGCAAGATTGTATGATCAGCACTAAACCAGCTTATCTTTACTTCAAATCTTATTAAACAGAGTTCATCACAATTTGACACAAGAGGATGCAACAATGCAAACAGCATTGTATTTAGCACAAAAAATAATAGAAGTATTTTAGTATACAGATGTTTGTAAGAATGTGCACAACATGATGGATCACAAAAGACATAAGACATGACAATCAGGTCAGAGCAAGGCACAAGAATAAATTAATAATTAAACATGCCCAATCAATCTTACGCTGTAGAACTTTTTAGACAAATCCTGTTCAGAATCAAACATCGTATCCATCTTGGAATTTCTAGAATTGTCCGGTGCTGAGGGTGTCCTGTTATTATATGATTTGCCAGGAGGTTGTTGTGATAGAGGTGATCCACGCACTGATTGAAGTGTTCCCGAAGTTCCTGCCAGAAATCCACTGGATGAAGACCCAACTGTGGAACCTTTGGCCGGAGCTATTGATAGTGATTGTTCAGGACTTAAGCCCACTGAAGAACCAAATACTTTCTTATCTGTATTGTAGCTGGTATGTAGCGAGTGACCTCCAAAGCCAACTTCATTCCTTTCTCCAATCTTAACTGGATCTGATCCACTAGAGGTGAACAATGACGATTTGAAACTAAAACCACCACCATCTTTGGTGGCATTCTGGGATCCATCTAGTCCTCCCACTGACTGGGCTGAATGCAGACCTCCGCTACCCAATTTGCTGTTTCCAAAACCACTAATGCTGCTTGGTTGTGAGGAAGAAACTAATGCGCTAGATTCCTTGCTTCCTTTTGGATCCGTGTCCGCACTATTTACAGTAGAAAAACTGAAAGATATTGCAGGTTTTGTGCTTCCTGTTAGTGCTAAGCCAGGTGCGACAGTGAGAGGGGGAGTCACACTCACTTGTTCAGTATTCAATTGCTTCTTATCAGAAGTGGTAAACAATGACGAGCCGATTGTTTCCTGATTATTTGAAACTAGGGGCCTGTTTTTATCATCAACTGATCCCTGATGGTTGGTACCTGAAAGGATATACAGACAAGTACAGAAAAAGATGTTATATTTGAAAGCACTTCGAGAGACAAAAAGTAATCCATCAACATGCAACTAAAATCTGTCGTGCAACAGCTTTTTACCTGTTTGTGCACTAGAGTGCTCCTCACGAGGAATACTCTTAGATGCCGAACTTGCAACACTTAAAGTTGGCTCCTTTTCAGATACGGCCGCTAGAGAAATCTGTTTTCCACCATAGCTATCTTCAATTGCCAAGTGAGTTGTGTGAGGTAAATCCGAAGGGTCTGAGATCCTGACATATACAACAGTGTCAGTGCACAACATGTTTTCATAAATTTGCAGCCATTTCACTAAACAAAACTTACCTTGCAACGAAATATATAGCTAATTTCCCTTCACCGGTCAAACAAAGTAGAATATGTTGAGGAGCGACCTCTTTTTGTTCAGGTCCAACAGTTACAGTGATCTTATGAAATAATGAAACACTCTCAACACCAAACCCCAGTATGACATTGTCATCACCATTCTCTAAAATTCAGAATTAGAGTAGAAGAAAAACATGAGACTTTAGATATCAATGTTAAAAGGATAAAGTCTAAATTACTACCCTCAAGTATAGCCAAAGTCCAAATAACCCCTAAACTATTTTTTGGTTCATTTTGTCCCCACAACTTTGCCATTTGGCTCATTTTACCCCCTAGTAAAATTTGTCTTTTTTGTTTCTCCATGTATAAGCGTCATCTTAAGCTGAAATTTTATGAGATGATAGAGCACATAATAACACATGTTAAAAAAATACATCATAATTTTTTTTTGTAATTATTTTCATAGGTAGTGACATTTAATAGCAAATTAATTACTTACAATACAAAAATATTTGAAAATAATGATAAAAAAATATGATGTATTTTTATAACATGTATTATGATGTTCTCTATCATCTGTAAAATTTTAGCTTAAGATTAAGCTTATTCATGGACAAACAAAAAAGACAAATTGTAGCAGAGGGTAAATTAAGCCAAATGGCAAAGTTGTGGGGATAAAATGAACCAAAAAATAGTTTAAGCGGTTATTTGGACTTTGGCTATACTTGAGGGTAGTAATTTGGACTTTATCCATATTAAAAAGATCCACAAGGATCTTAAGCCGCAGCTTTATGAGTTTATGTACACCACTTACCTTGCAAATCTATCCTAGGGCTGTATTTATCCTCCAACATTTCAAGATATATAACAGTTTTTCCATCATCAGCTGTGGACGGCCACTTCAGAAGGGCAATGTGGTCATCAATGCTCTTTTTATTGGAAGCCACCACAAGATCCCTAAGAATTTATGAAAATCATAGCATATACGTTTCAATAAGACAAAAGAAATGCAAACAGAATCTAGCAACCAAATATAATAGACTATTCCCAAAAAAAAAACCAAATATAATAGACTTGTAGAGAAATGAGACAGACCTCATATAACCAATTGCCCCTTTTCAGCTGAATAAATAGTGATACCAAAATTCTAGGGCAGAAAAACCAGCAGCCAAAGAAAAAAGTCCTAGAAGATAGCTTACTTTCTCTGTTTCATATACAAGGACCCGTTGCATTTTTCACCCATTAAGAAACAGCGGGATCAAGGTTACTGAAGATTCTTATTAGTGTCTACTGTTAATTATTTTGTGCTGTCTTCTTAATCTGTTGCCACAGGAACCTTATTGCTAAAACGATCAAGTGATAATGCTTTATAATAGTGAATTGTACTGTGCATACATTTTATCCGGTGATTACCAGCGAAGGCCAGATTAGCAGCATAATATTACTAAATCGAAAATGGCACATTAGGTGCAGTATAAACAATATAGGATGGACGGGATTGATCCATGTACACTAAAGTGGGAAGTGTAAAAAAGAAACCCCTAGTACCTTTTATGTTAATATAGAAACAGCAGATTGGTACATTCTGCAAGATTTGTTGACACTGTTTAAACTTTTTCACTTTACATCTACCCAATCTTTAGCACAAATCATTAACTTTCACACATGAAACAGATCGGCTTTCATCTAAGTGTATGTATAAGCATATAATGTCCTTCATGGGATCTATTCCCTTGTAGGGGTCAGTATAACAAGTTTTCTGGAGTAAATGTTTTTGAATCAAACTGACCACACAAACAAATCATTTTACATATCAAGTATGGTAAAATCCTGTCCAAAATAACGGCCTATCACAGTACATGACACCAATATTAGGCACTAAGGCACATATTCACAAGCATAAAGATACCATTCTTCAATAAAGCTTTTTAAGACCTAAGTTCACATACCAGCGATGCAGATAACCCAACAGTAGATTAGGTCCAACTCCAGATGGTAAAATATCATCCATGATGCCATGGAAAAAATCCACATATGTATAGACAACTGGCTTGCTTGAGCTCTACAAGGGCATTAAAAAAGTAAGTGTTTCGTTCAACCAATCAATCGATACTGTAAATTTTAAAGAAAATAAAAGTTATACATATGTATAGAGCCGTTTTTGTTGAATGTCTCACCAGGTTAACCTAATAAATGTCAACAAAGTAAAATCCTAGTTTAATTCATTACGATAGTAATTTGAAGTCTTGATCTCAATTAATTATATGATTATTTGATGAACATGTAGACTACAACATTCGAGTGATCTTCTTTGAACAGAATTTCCAATCTGGTGCACAGTCATGTCCTAATCACACTCAGAGTCAGAGATATATTTATTTCTACTTGAGGTGGCTATATAGAAGCAGCTTCCAAGAAATAAATTATGCAGAAAACTTGTGCTCAAGAATAAACATCATGCAATATGTAACCAATGAGAGAAAGCAGCCAGATCAAGAAAGCCAACAAACCTCAAGAAATGAATTTTCTTCACTCTTTATAATTTGAACAAGATATCCCTCTTCATTGTCTTCATTCAATCGAACACAACCAATAACAATACTATCATTGCGAACCCAGCAAATGGAATCCACTGGTCAAAATAGGAAGCATAACATCAAAATAATACCAAACTAATAAAAATAAATACATCAATTTGATCATATACCTGCAAGTAAGTTAGTAAATGAGACACTAACGTCATCCTAACATCATAGCAGTCATTGAGCAAATATCCAAATCCAGCTTCTCAACATCATTTTTAAATGATACAAAGTATTCTAAGGGGCTTCAAAATTATTGCCACTCTTTGAATCAAAATTGTATGAAATATCTGAGAAACAATTGAGGTTTTTTATGAACTTCACATGCTTTCCCACAACTCTGTGGTCATTTAACAAGTATCCATCGTATTTATGGACTCTTCTTATGAATATGATGAAACCAGCATATAATAGTCATTGTGATTATCATATTTTACAATGCTGCAGATGTCTGCTTCACATGAATTCAAAGCCTGATGAGAACTAAGTCTACCAAATACATCAGCTACATCCTATAAGTCAAATAGGTCAATTTTACATAGTCAAAACATGCTAACTTTCAATAGGTCAAAATCAACTCAGAATTTATTAGTGTGGCAACTGATCACTAGACCCCCTGGTTCAACAGTTCAATAATAGATTTCATTTGGCATATGGGGATTGCAATATCTACTATAAAAGAAAGTGATGCACAGTTACCTTTGATGGCTGTGTCCTCTGAATCGCTGTCATCAGAACATAACTGGAACAAGAGGGGCATGCAACATGTTTCCTTAAAATCTGACGATAATATAGTAAGTCCACTCTTTCTTGCAACAACAATTTGGTTTCCTTCCTTTGAACAGTCAACTACATACATATCAAAAACATAGCTAGTTTCAGACTGAGGAACAATATAGTGATGATCAATTTCGGTTATGACTTACAGCATTGCATTAGTGATGGTTCATGGTTAGTAAAGAACAATGTAAGCAGAACATGGTCAAGACTTCAAAGGACATTCACAAAAATGTGTACGAGATAATATAATGTTTTGAATAACTTATGTTTGAATAACTTAAGTTTGCTCCTTGAAGTATCATATTGAAGCAATGGACATGCCATGATATGCATGTATCAAATATGATATGACAATTGGAAACTAATGCATCTCTAACTACAAGTGCAAAATCATCATAACATTCTGTCCAGGACAAAGAGAACCATATCAAAGTATCAAATTACTCCCAGTAAAAAGTGGCATGCACATTTATCAGGCGCCACGCTGTATTTTCTAACAACATAAAAAGATACAGCTTTAAGGTTATTCCAATGGAACTCATAACATAATTGATGGTATGTGCCTCAAATTAAAATGCAATGGGAATTAACAATGGGAAAAGCACGAACCAGCATCAACATTTTCCATCACATCCTTCAGATCTTTACCCAAACTCTCATGACATAGCAACCCATCATTCGAGAGTACAATATATGCTGAGGAGGCATGATTTAACCATTTAAAATCTTTGACAGTGCCAGATCGTCCAAGGCTGCATGAAGAGGATGGTTTCACATCCTGTGCAGGAAAATTAATGAGAGACGTTATAATCTAGGCAGAAACAGTTAGTCCTGCTCTAACAGAGGCACACAAGCTAGTGGCACAGAAAAATAATTCAGAGGAATATATAGTGATAGAGGGCATATCCAGCGATGCAAATCAGCAAGCAAAGCCGAACTGATAGTTAGTGAGATGCACAATATACGTCCTTAGGCATTAGCTAGCCCATTAGTAACCAGGTTGCTCTCAATATTACATGAAACCACACTGGACAGCCTTTATGTGAACTGCAGCGGCAGAACCAGTTAACCCATTTCATGCCTCGTTGTCCTAGTCTAGAACTAAAATCTACGTGGCAGACAACCCATAAGGCTGAAGAATATCAAACAACCTTCTGAGCGAACAGGGAAGCACACGAGAAGAACTGGATCTCACTGTCCGTGCAGGCAGCTAACACGGACTCATCACGGGAGAGCGCGAGGAGCGATACGCCGGGAAGGGGCACGTCTGCGACACAGCAGTCCTGCGCGCAGCGAGTGCTCGCCTTTCCTTTCTCCCGCGCCTCCTTACTGGCTTCAATCAGCTCCTTCGTCCTCACGGCCATAAACCCTGGAAACAGGATGAGAAACCCACCCTAGGTGAGGAGACCGAGGCGGGAATGCTGAGCCACCCCTTAGACGACAGCGATTCAGTGTGAGATGGTACCGTTGGGGTGTGCGAGGAAGACGGCAGCGTGGCGGTCGGAGACGGCTAGCGGGCGTGCAGGAGGGGACTGGAGGTCAAACAGCGGGAGCGGGTGGGAGTCTGTGGGGAGGAGGGGGATGGGGTCGCCGGCGAGGCGGAAGACGAAGTCGGTGGTGCCGTCCTGCTCGCCCTCGACCTCGTTGGAGAGGTCCAGCTCGCGCGGCGGCGCCATGGCCGGCTAGGGTTTGGGCGGGAAAAGCAGGGGAGCGGAAGGATTTTTGGTTTTTTACGGCGAGGGTTAAGTAGGGGGGTGACTTCGCGTAGTGAGCAAGCAGAGCTGCCCGGCGCGGCGGAGACGGAAGCTTCTTCCTCCGGCGGAGGCGGTGATGTGGGTAGGATGAACTGGGCCTGGGCCACCACAAAGAAGATCTCATGGGCTGGGCTTTTTAACTCACTTTTTTACTGGCGGGCGGGCCCTTTGAAGAAGAAGGCGTCCTTGGGCTTCTTTCTTTCTTTCCAAAACGAAAACGATTTACCCCCTCTACAGTTTGACTAAATTTCACAAAAAAAAACTATTTAACATTTAAATACCCCATATAAATAGTAGAAAATATCAAAATAAAATACATCTATGGTTATTTTTTGTCACTGACGAATTACAATTAATCATCTTTGTGATGCTTAAGCCAGATGAAAGTAGAATGTCACGGAAACGGCTAGAACTAGTCAAGCTTTGCTGTCTTGCTCCGAAGAGAAGGAAGAAAAAGGCACACAGATACATGGACGTGACGCCAAGTGGCTACGTGGCCGACGCACATCTGTCGGCGCCAAAAAAGCGCGCACGGTTCTCGTTCTCCCTGTTGGAATGGAGCACCGACGACGTGGAGCAACGGCCAACACAAGCGCCTTACGACCAGCATCGCATCCATCCGCTTCCTCCTCGCCACCACGCCTCCCCCGGTCCCTGTTCTCCGGTGAGCACGCCATGACCGTGACCATGCCTACGCCCGCGAACCACGCATGGACCGCATGGCCACGAGCGGCCGCTGACGCCGCCTCCTCGGCGCTCGCCGCCGTCGTCTTCGCGTTCCTGGACGTCGTCGACGTGCTCCTCTGCTTCGTGTACGGATTCCTCGACGACATTCTCGAAGACAGACCCACGAGCTGCTACTGCCACAGGAGCTTGGATGAAGACGAGGAGGAGGAGGTCTCCGACACACTGTACGTGCGGAGGAGCGTTTGCAGGGACGCGCTGACGGGACTCGTACGCCGGGTCGTGCGGAGGAGGAGCGGCAGGGCGCCGGAGAATAATAAGGCGGCGGCGGCGGCGGCGCCGTGGAAGCCGCGGTGGTCGGACTGCGGGTGCGCGTCGTGCGTCGAGTGGCGGTGGAAGAGCGGCGGCGACGGCGTCGGCCTGCTCCACGTCGTCGTCAAAGAGCCGGCGCCGCGGAAAGGTTTTCTTCTCTGATAGTATAACACAGCAAACCGTACTAGCGTGTCCTCCTCTGTTCCTGCGACGGTACTGCATCATCAACGTGCTCTTAATTTGCAGATGGTACAGCATCAGGAACGCAAACTGCAGCCGAGAACGCCATCTTCATCCACGGGTTCACGTCGTCGTCATCCTTCTGGGCCGAGACGGTGTTCCCGGAACTGGAATCATCCTCCGCGCTCGACAACTGCAGGCTGTTCGCGGTGGACCTCCTCGGGTTCGGCCGGAGCCCGAAGCCGGCGAACTGCAAGTACAGGCTGCGAGACCACGTGGACGCGATCGAGAGGAGCGTCGTGGAGCCGATGCAGCTGGAGTCGTTCCACCTGGTGAGCCACTCCATGGGCTGCATCATCGCCCTCGCGCTGGCCGCGCGGCACCCGAGCAGAATCAAGTCCATCACATTGGTGGCACCGGTAACTGCTCCTAGTGTGTCTTCTTCTTCTTCTTCTTTTTCAGGTGATCGATGGATCGAACCCAGAATTAACTAGGACCGATTCTGAAATGCGAACCGTTTTGTCGCAGCCTTACTTCCCGGCGTGCGAGCAATCGAGGACGCCGAGTCAGGTGGCGCTGAGCAGACTGGCGGAGAAGAAGCTGTGGCCGCCGCTGCTGTTCGGGTCGGCGGTGATGACGTGGTACGAGCACATCGGGAGGACGGTCTGCCTCGTCGTGTGCAAGCACCACCGGCTGTGGGAGCGGCTGCTCAAGCTCCTCGCGGGGAACAACAAGAGGGAGGACGTGGATTTCCGGCTGCGGGACCTGACGAAGCACACCCACCACTCGGGCTGGCACACCATGCACAACGTTGTCTGCGGAGGCGCGAGGCTGCAGGACCGTCGCCTGGAGATCGTCGAGGCGGCCGGCGTCCCCGTGCGGATCGTCCACGGAGTCAAGGACCAGGTGGTGCCGGTCGAGTGCAGCCGCCACTTGAAGGCGAAGCTCCCCCGCGCGGAGGTTCGACTCCTGCACGGGCGCGACCACTCCACGGTGATCTTTGGCAGAGAGAAGGGCTTCGTTGAGGAGCTCAGGGAGTTCTGGTGGTCAGGCGCCTCGAGTTCTTGACATAAATTACGTTGTTATCTCCGTTTCCGATTTAAAGTTCAGAGCTAGGAGTAGGGCGACGTATGACTATGAAACATGTATGATGCTGTTATCAGCGATGAGATGTTCAGATTGCAATCGCAGCATGTGCTTCCATGAAACACTCCATGGGAAACATAATTGACCAGTCCACAGCATGTGCTTCCATGAAACATGTTCAGATTGAAACGGCATCATCGTCAAGCTTATAATTGACCACGCATGTGGCAGCGCCAACCCATGGGAAACATATATGCACAGTTCAATGCACATGAGTGTGATGGATGAGCGATGACCCAATCATGCATCAAAAGGAGGAGACGCGTGTAATTCATGCGTGCAGCTGCAGAGATCTATGCAGCCAACTGTTGGTGCTATTCACGTAGAGATAGATGATCGAGGTTGGTGCAGCAGCAGCTGCTCCAAAGGTGATTCAGCTTGCCTTCATCATTCGTGTCTAGCAACACGATTCGGTTTGAGTTGCCGCCATGGCCCCATGCAGCAGCTGGGGCCTATCATGGACGAGCTAGCAGAGAAGCCATCGTAGTCTCTAATCTTTCGGCGCCGTGCCATGGTCCTCTTGTTGGCATGTCGGTCAGGTCAGGTAAGCAGTCTCCACCACTATTCACCTGTGTTGTTCCATGATTGTGGGGAGGCGAAATAGCTAGCCAGTCCCGGCGAGCATGTGAGAGGTCATATGCCAAAGTTGACCACGGACCTCACAAATCAGTGATAACCTTTGTGGTCATCCAAAGGGCAACCTTACTTTTCTAGATCAGCAAAAGGCACCTTGCTTCCATATGATCGACGACCAAAGAACCACACACTCCACTCCAATTTACTCTCATTTTGAGTCTGAAAGATGCAAAAAGGTAGGAGTATAAAAAATACGGAAGAGAGGGATACAGATGTATTGGAGAGAGACTAAGATGTATCAGAAAATAAGAATGACAACTAATTTGACATTGGAGAATGACAAGCTATAGAATTCAGTAAATGATGGTTGATTCAGATACTACAGCTTGAGCTTCAGATTTGGATGTTGCACGAGCCATTTGCAGTAGAGGACGTCTTTCGACAAGCTCAACGCAATCGACACAGGACAGGCCAACATGCACTCTGTATCGTTTCCAATTTTATCGGATATCTCCGAAGAGACGGGCAATATGAACTAAAACCTCATAACACCACGAGTTCTGCTGTCCTTAGAGTAAAACTGAAAAAATTTCATCCCACTGTTCTCCAGGAATCAGTAACTCAGTACAACAAATTGGATCCTAGCGACTTGTGTCGCTGTGGTTGCTGCAATCTACCGCCGTAGTGCACGGTGCCTCCTCCCACGTCGAGACCTGCACTGAACCTCAACTCCGGCGACGCGGAGGCCATGTCGCCGCGGACGAAGAACGGCGTGCTCTGCTGCCGCATCACGTTGTTCACATCACCAACCAGGCATGGCGTCAGAAAAGAGCCGGGCATCTGCACGCTCGTATCGACGTTGCTCAGGCTCCCGTGCGCGCCGCCCGCGGTGGCCTCGTACATGCCCATCAGCCCGGCGAGCGATCTCTGGCCGTCCAGGGGGACGTCGAAGTCGAATCTGCCGTCCGCCTGACCTGTCGCGTCGTACGGCGCCGGGAACACGGGCGGCGCCAGCTTGTTGCTCTCTGTGGCGCAGCTGTACTGGTGGGCGTTGCGTGCTTTGCGGTCGAGGAAGCCACGATCGAAGCTGTTGTTCCCGCAGGCGTACACGCGGGCGCCGCTGTCGTACACGGCGGCGGCTGGCGCGCTTCTCTTTTGGAAGAGCGCGACTTCGGATGTCTCTTCCTTCATGAGCGCCTCCGGCGTGGGGCCGTCGACCCCGTAAACGGCGTTGAACGAGAAAGCGCCGGCGGAAGACGGTGGGGGAAAGGAGCCGGGGTGCAGCTTGGGGTACAGCTCCTCCTCCTGCTTGAGCACGGCGAGCCACGTGACGATCTCCTTGGCGGTCATCTTGTCCTGCAGGCACTTGGACTGCCGGACGAGGCGGCGGACCTTGACGACGTCGGGGGACATGTGCTTGATGACGGCGGTGAGCACGGCCACCTTCCACGCCTTCTTGAGGTCGTGCGGCTTCTTGTACGGCGGCGGGCCCATCTCCCGGGGCACGCCGGCCCGGGGCCACCACGCCTCGGTGCCGTCCGGCCACCACGGCGGCGGCACGCCCTTCTCGAGCGGGTACCGGCGCTGCGGCGGGTCGCAGTGCTGCATGAGCGCCGAGAGCAGTGACCCCAGCGCGGTGTCCTGCAGCTCGTGCAGGGACTGAGTCGTCCCCGCGGGCGCCGAACCACCACCACCGGCCTCTGACTGCCCGCCCCCGGGCGGCGCGGCGTTGTCGGGCGGGAACTTGGCGATGGCCGCGGGTCCGTTGCGGTCGATGCGGACCTTCTCCTTCCACCAGGAGCGGAGGTTGTCGGAGGCGCCGGTGACCGGCTTGCCGTTC
The DNA here is from genome assembly GCA_001602315.1 of Zoysia pacifica. Lineage (NCBI taxonomy): Eukaryota > Viridiplantae > Streptophyta > Magnoliopsida > Poales > Poaceae > Zoysia > Zoysia pacifica. Next base: position 49,229 of record BCLH01001003.1, on the reverse strand, counting down.
TCCCGGATGATGCCGTAGACGAAGCCCTGCGCGTTGCAGACCTCCATCATCTTGAGCATGTACTTGAGGATCCCGTCCTGCGCGCGCGACATCTTCTTGCGGCGCGCCTGCTCCTCCGACTGCCGCTGCCTCGACGCCGCGTCGTCGCCGCGACCACGGCTCTGTTGCAGGTTCTTGAGACGCCTGAGCCGCACGCGGTCGCGCCCCATGCGGCGCTCCAGCTCCTCGATGCTGTCCACGTCGTCATCGCTCCCGTCGTCGGGGAAGCTCTCCTCGTGCACCGGCGCCGGGTTCACGAGGCCGCCCTCCACCCCGTGGAAGAAGAAGACCTTCTCAGGGATGGCATCTGCCAGCAGCACCATGGGCTGATTCGCCAGCACTGCTCCTCTTCCCATCATCGCCGCGTGCGAGGGGGCAGCAAGTGAGCAAAGCACTACCAGTAGCTAGTAGTAGCGGCATGGCATCACCACCTCCCCGCTTTATATGCAGTCCTGCACGACGCGCAAACCGAGTGCGTGAGCCGTGAGCTCGAGCTTACAGAAACAGGGTGAGGCAGCTTCCTTGATTTTAGCAGTAAAAAAGTCAAGGTTATCATCGATTTTTTCTTAAAAAAAGTTTAAACTTCTGAGATCTAAGAATATTTGACAACTTACACAATGTTTCAGAAGCGAGCTACTACTAATAGCATGTCCATTATCCGCGCGAATGGGTTCCTAGTTTCTACCAGCAAGCGGCCAAATCGGCTGAAGGATAACAACAAACAGAGACAAACGTTGCAATTAGGGGGTGGTGGAACTCAAATTTTCATAAGGCAACCGGCCATCCAAATAATGAAATATCTCCAGTGAATATGACCGTGATCGCAAAAAAAGGAACCACAAAAAGGAAAAAATTGTTCAGACCAGAACAAAAAATCATTGTAACATGATCATGCAAAGAAAAGACTGTGTGCTACTTTGCCAACAATTAGCTAAGTCCTATCAAATTTCAGAACGGAGTGAGTAGCATGCAAAGAATGCACGATTGGCTGGGGACGTGACCATTTCACCATCTATGTGAATTTTAGGTGTCGGCAGGTCAGACAGCTGCAATACGTGTAGAGGTAATACTAACATCCTTTTCAAGAACAGCAAATTACAGGAATCGTATAGACCTGCTGAAGCAACTGTTATGCTTTGATCCCAAAAAAAAAAAAAATGGTTTGATACGCAACTATATATGCAAGTCAACTAGTAGCAAGTTGCAAATTAGAACCAGATATCTCTAGCAATAATGATCAGGTCAATGTTTTATTAATCGATCTTTGCTTCTCTTGACTGTAAGCAGCAGGCGTGCCTTTGTTTACTCCAACTTGGTTATCTTATCTATCTCAGCTTCCATCCATAGCCTGTTTCCGGGGAGGGATCAATGTATTTAGCTCACTTCACATGCCACAGCTCCTGCCAATAACCATCTTAAGAATTGAATCTTTGCTTCGAGACTCGGTGGCTTCTTCTTCTTCTTCTTCTTCCCAAAGCGTTCAGGTTCTCTGAACTGAACAACGGGCCAACGGCGGGGCTGAACTGATGACAGTGGGATACTTCTGAATACTCGCATGTGCAGGATGCCACAGACAGCAGCAAAGCCAGGGCGAGCTCGAGATCATTGCCGATGACACGGATGTGCTCCTCCGGCGTGAGGCAGGCAAGGATCTGCGAGGATCAGATCGGATCTAGGTGGATGCTGTTACTGAGGAGACCGATCGCCGATCGATCTCTTTTTTGGGTTCACTGAACAGGGACAAGGCTGAATGAAGAACTCCTTGCTTTGCCCGTCCATATTCACATAGCCTGCTGGGTGTGTTCGACCTTCATCAACGTTACCTTCTCACGGCAGGGGATGCAATCATGCACGACGACGGGAAACAAAAAGGAAATGAAAATAAATTGGGCCAGAATTTGGGCCGAAAGTAGAGCGTAGCAACTGCCCGTATGAGCCACTCACCTCGATGACCTTCTGGAGGGGAGGTCAACAGAGATAACTAACTCGTCGAACGATAAAAAAAAAAAAAAGATAACTAGTCCTGTACTTCCACTAGGTTTAGTGTGGTGTGCGCTCGCCGTTCGCCAACCCTGCCATTCCACTCAAGAACAGCAGCGACTAGCAAGACGAGACGACGACAGCCAGATGCGCCGCCCCCTCGGATTCGGGACGCCGTCCGTGGCCGCCACCGCGAGCTCGCCTTACCGGATCCGGCCGTGCGCCGCCGCGGTCTCATCATCCCATCACCAGCCGCACTGGAGATGCACGGCTCGCCTCGGGGCGACGACGGCGTCGCCTCTGCCTCGCTGCAGGTTCTCCCGTAACTCCCATAAATGATGGATCTTAGTAGTAGCTTAGCGTATGTCTCGTGCACGGCAAAATGAACACAGTGCTCTCCTTGTGCCGCTATGCTGCCGAGCCAGGTGTCTGGCTGGCACTCTGGCTACGATTTGCTGCTGTTTTATTAGCTTACCTGTACAAGTCGCTCGTATCTCGCAAATTTGGCCTTCACAGCTTCACTTACCTTTCGCTTACTCTCTAATCTCTTCTAATTTTGACAAAACTCATATTGCTCCGATACCCACAGACACGAGGCGGCGGCGTCGAATCGTGGCCATGAAACGGTGCCAGAAAGGTGGTTTACATTGCTGAGAGATCTCAATTCCTATGCCATTTTGATTTGTGCCTGTGGTAGATGACGAGCATGCGATGTACTACTATAGGGTGGCAGTGGTCACTGGCGGAAACAGAGGAATTGGGCTGGAGGTTTGTCGTCAACTTGCTCTGCAGGGCGTCACGGTCATCCTTACGGCGAGGAATGAGAAGAGAGGGAGGGATGCAGTCGAGTCACTTCGCCATGGATCTAATGGCATCTCAAACAACGTTATCTTCCATCAGCTTGATATACTAGACAAGGATAGTATCTCCGCGTTGGCCAAGCATATTGAGAGCAGATACGGGAAGCTTGACATATTGGTGCGCTACACTACATTTATATGCGAGCTCGACTAGTTCAGTGTCTCCATCTGTTTATATATCTAATAGAGCGAGCTGTTGTACGTAATAAGAGGCTCAAACGAGGAGTGGATACAGGTGAACAATGCTGGCGTTGGCGGAGTTGTTGTAGACCAGGATGGACTCAGAGCTCTCAACATCGACCCCGACACATGGGTGTGCATGCAGATTCACTTTTCTTCTTAATTAGGCCTCCTCCTCTCGTGTTCTTGGCTCTCAACATTTGAACTCTTCAATCAGTTGTCAGGTAAAGCTGCCAATCTCCTGGAACATGTGGTCGTCCAGACATTTGACGAGGCAGTGAAATGTCTCAAGACGAACTACTACGGATCCAAATGGGTAACCGAAGGTCTCCTTCCACTGCTGAAACGATCCACGTCGGGAGCGAGGATTGTAAACACCACGTCTCTACGCTCAGAACTTAAGGTTGGTAGTAAACGACACGTTCAATCATTCAGAAACTTGCATCCATCTTCTCCGGCTGCAGAAAACTGATCAAGATGTCTGCTGTCAATTGTCACGTGATGACCAGAGAATGCCGAACGAGATGCTCCGCGCCGAGCTACGCGACGCCGGCGCCTGGGACGAGAGCCGGATCGAGGCGATGCTGGACGAGTTCCTGGAGGCGCTGAAGGAGGGGCGGCTGGAGGAGGCCGGGTGGCCGAAGATGCTGCCGGCGTACACCATGTCCAAGATGGCGGTGAACCAGTACACGAGGATCCTGGCGAGGCGGCACCCGGAGATGCGCGTCAACTGCGCGCACCCGGGCTTCGTCAAGACGGAGATCAACTGGAACACGGGCGTCATCCCGCCGGAGGAGGGCGCCAGGGGAGCCGTCAAGCTCGCCCTGCTCCCGGACGACGGGCCAACGGGATGCTACTTTGATCAGACGGAGCTGGGGGTCGCCTGGTGACCATGTTGCACATGATTTCTGGTATGAGTTTTGCACGTCATTAGCAGGCTCACGTGTCCGGCCTGATTTTCTTTTCATATTTTACTGTACTCAATTGACTGAAAATAATAAGGGAAAGAAAGTTACTAGTACATTTATAATGGATGCTCGACTTGCAAGGCTATTCAGAATTAAGATCCACTGAGTCACGTAGGAGAATCAATTACTCCATAGGCGGACATTACAAAAAAAAAAAAAAAATAATGATGATGATGTGCATCCAGCAACAGTTAGCCAAAAAAGGATAAATTTACACTTTGCTGACAGCACAACAAACCTAGGAGTAAGTTTCATCTGTCACTACTATTCTACTCTATGTTTGCTACTCTAGTCAGTGATGCGATGCTTATGAGAATCCCTCACAAGTCAGAACAAGCTAACAATCTCTCTTCACGAGCTTATCATATGATCTGGAAGCTCAAAAGAATACCCAGCAGGTCCCTATTGTAGCTAGGGGAGCTGAAAGCAGAAAGCCTCACCAATTCTGTACACGGTCGCTTCAGAAGAACAAATCATGGTCGTCAAGTCCTAGCTAATTGCCCTCTGATCTTGAGCAGCTTCCTGGTAAGGGTAGCCTAGCATACAATACGGCATGTAGTGCCAGGTGACAGAATGACTCCACATACTGTTTGGCAGCTGAGGCAGCCCAACAAGGGACACTGTCAGCTCTGACTGTGTACACTTCACCTTGCCGTAGATATCAGTGGTGATGTCTTCCGTGAAATCTTCTCTGAGAGAGTAAGTATCAAGAGGAATAATTGTTTGAGTGATGAGGCCCCAGTAGTAGACAATAGGCTCCATGACTGCGTGATCAATTTGTTCCAAGGGACATGGATCACACTCAATACCAATCTTTTCCAGCTGCAGAATCAAAGCAAAGTTGACACAGGTTGTATAATTTTATTGAAAATTTCAACCGGCTAGCAATACTAATACTATGCGGCAAAAGCATGAATAAAAAACAACAGGTGCAGCAGAAGGACCCTCAGGATCAGGATACGGAAACGGCATTTCACCCATGCAGCCCAGTCGCGTAGCTCTTCAGATAGTGTGCAGCATATGGAAAGGGTTCAAAAAGCTGAGTCCACTGAAAATCATGCCTCAATTGATCCTGAAACAAAGATATAAGAGCCCAAGTAACTAAATATTAACACCAAAGTGTTCAGCCAGAGAATGCTTTCATGGGAGTATTGCGTATGACTTCAAAGCAAACAGACAAGGAAATAATTGTAGTGTTACTCCCAAGATATCAAGTGCATCAAATTGGAACGAGCTATTTAAAATTCCTACAGAAAAACAGAATCTCGGGCCTAAATCACCACCATACAGCAGGAACCTACAGCTCCAGGTAATTTTGAATAAATATCCAGACTATTTGAGTACATGTTCTATTTTGATGAACTTGACCAAAAATTCACCAATGCAACGCAATTATCATATGATGGATTGATACTTCAATGGTTTGTTTCAGGACATCAAGAAAAAAAAGGAAGAAAACTTAAGCAAACTTCAAACTGACCATGAGCAAACCATAGCCACGCAAAAGCTCCTCTCTGATTTTTTTGAAAGTGCTTTTTGTCACATTGGGCATGAGGCGTCCCTCTGAATGCAGGCAGTTAGTTGGCTGACCGTGTAGACTTACTGGAATTTGCCAAGACCAGTGCGCAATAATCTGGAAGAACACTGTGAAAAGACCATTGACACTGGTATTCGGATATTGCTGACAAACATATGCTGAAAGGATGGCTAAATGAATCCCAGCAAAGAAGCCAAGTTGCTGGAAGGTACAGGAAAAAGTAAAAATCACATTGTTAGGCCAAGTGATCATATACAATTGAACCAGAATTCAACACTTGAGAATAGAAAATGAAACCACATACATGACAACGGATTCCTCTCTTCCTAGCCCACAGTTTGATGCATCGCAACAGAGCTTGAAACTCCTGTCATGACACTTTTAGACAAGTGAGTATTGATATAATGAACACAATTTGAGGAAAAGCATAAACAGGTGAATATTCTTTCAAGAAAAAAAATCATAAAATGGTTGAGTGTGACTAACTGTGATCATGTTGATGCATGATTATTTCAAGGGGGTCGAGCAACAAGTAGTGCAGATATATTAAATAAGACTAGTTTCCAACCTCAGCATTCGGTACTAACTGAACAATTCGCTCATTGACACGAACTCCAGATAGACTCCTCCGGCTACGTGAGTCAATTTTTTGTAGCGTTTGAGAGTCAAGTGTTTTTATAGCCTACAGGAGCAAGCACCAATCATAAGAAATAGAATTGTTTATATGTCAACCAGAAGAGCCACACACAGCATGATATTTGTATATAGTTCTAAGCCTTTATAAGTATTAGCTAGCAATAATAACATGAAACAGTTAGAAAGATTTTTTTTTTTACTTTTTTGAAATGTAGAATATCATCCACAACCAATAATAATATGACCTAGATACATTAATTAGAAAAACTTAGATATATTACATAAAAAAATCACTACTTTGAGGTCTGAGAGGCGGACGCCAAGGGATTGAGGTCTGAGAGGAGGAACGATGGAAGGAGCAGCGCGAGGAGACAACGTCGGCGATTATATACGCGCGGTGGCGCGCGGGCGCGCTTGTTCGACGTTCCAGAAAGTGTGCTTGGTTTCTAAATTAAAAAAGTGCAAAAAAATATGGAAAAATGAGCACAACACCGCCGCAAAGAAACAATGAAATAATGTAATAATCACATAGATAGCGATATAATTACTACACAGCTGCCTGTATAAATAATGTCATTATTTCATCAAGAAATAGTGACATGAACAAGTTTCTTCCATTATAGTACTCAAGTTGTAGCTAATATTTTAGAAACCTGTGGAAAATCGTTTTACACAGTAGTTAAAATCTATCAACTAACATATTTAGTGTTAAATAAAAATTGATCTTCTAATTTCAATCAGTTTTCGTGATCGATTGCGGCGACAGATAAACAAAGTAGTTGCGCCGGCGGCGGCCTGCACTGCACCACCTCGGCGTCTTCGTTTGCTTTTGGGCCTCCGTAACGAACGGGCTGGATCATATGGGCCGCATCTTGGCCCAGACAGCGCGTCTTCTCCCTTTCAGTTTCAGGGCTGCACTGCAAAACGTGGTGCTGTTCCTTTTCTTTTCCTTTTTTTTTTGCGACAGAAATGTTGTGCTGTTTAGATGAATCCATGTATCGGTCTATGGCCATCAACAATAATCACCGGAGCAGGACTAATTGATGAAGGAGAAAATACCCGGTACGTATGAAAATTAATCGTCGTCGTTGTTTCCTAATGGCCGATTGTTATTTAAAACCATAACAACGAGTAATTAATCAATCAACCGCATATATAGACATGTCATCGATCATACATCGATCTCATAATTGTTGTGTGCAACGAGTCACAACTCACAACCCCATTATCTGCGTGTACCACAGGTCGTCGGCGCCCCACATGGTCTCGCCGAGGTCGGGCAAGAACGGCGCCATGTCGGCGGCGTAGACGCCGGTGGAGAAGGGATCAGCGGGGACGACCGACGACCAGCACGTCTCGCTGGCGCCCAAGTACTGCGCCGGATTGTAGCATTCCGTTGTACTAGCATTGGGCGGTTGGCACCACGTGTCGGCGCACAAGGACATGCTGCTCTTCTTCATACTGTCGTTCTTGTTGTTGTCGTTGTCAGTGCACGTCGACCAGTAGCTGCCTTCGGCGGCGGACACCATCTCCGGCTGGGACACGAGTGGAGGCTGCTGCTGCATGCCGTCGGTCGACACTGAGCTGGACGACGACGCGGCGGTGGTGTAGGACAGCTCCACCTCGTTGAAGTGGTGGAACTGCTGCAGCTGGGACGGCGGCGTGACGTCTGGTGGCGAGGAAGAGCCAGATAAATGCATTCGCTCGAGGAGTCGCGGTATCCAGAGGTACCGCACGAGGTCCCTGAACTGCTGGCTATTGACGTCGCAGTTGAGCTGCCTGGCGTGCTTCTGCACCCTCGTCCGCCAGTAGTTCTTGATCTCGTTGTCGGTGCGGCCGGGGAGGTGCTGCGCGATCCTGGACCACCGGTTGCCCCACCGCGAGTGCAGCTCCAGGATCAGGAGCTGCTCCTGCGCCGTGAAGTTGCCGCGCCGCAGGTCCGGGCGGAGGTAGTTGAGCCACCGCAGACGGCAGCTCTTCCCCGTGCGCTTCAGCCCTGCCACGAGTCATGACCATGAATTAATGAAGCGGTTCAGTCATCCAGAGTCCTTCCTTGAAAAAGTTGAAAAGATCATGTCTCGGTTGGTACCTGCGCATCGGGCAAGCGCGTTCCACTGGCCTTCGCCGTGCGCGGCGATGTAATTGACGAGCAGCAGGTCCTCCTCCACCGACCACGGTCCGCGGCGGAGGTCCCCGGATACCTGAGACTCGTCCTCGCTGCTCATCTCTCGCTGCTCGCGCACCGCCATCATCTTCATGGCTCCGATGTCGAGCTTAATTTGGCCTTTTTCAGCTACCTCGTTCTGAGGAACGCGTGCTGATCAGTCGATCAGCCCAATGCAACGGGAAGGAAGAGGTGGTAGAGTAAGCGAGTAGGTACTAGCAGGCAAGAATTGGAGACGATGAGATGGTGAAAAGGGCGGGAGAGAGTCATTTATATAGAGAAGATCGAGCTAGAAAAGATGCACTAGTTGCTTGGTTGGCTTGTGCTGTGCGGCTGTGCCTGTGCCTGTGCCTGTGCTTGGTTGGAGGAGAAGGAAGGAAGGCCGGGAGGGAGCACGCCGCAACTGTGGAGGAGTTGATTATTGGAAGCTGCTGCTGCTGCTGCTGCCGATTGTTAATTTGGCTGTCTGTTTGATTGATTCCAAAAGAAAGCTGCTCAAATTAAGCAAACACGTACAGGAGAAGGATCAACGTCAACTTTGACAGGCGCTTTGACCTCTCTCCTACTACGGAGTACTATTCTCGCTCGCTAGCTAGCTTGCCCCTGTTTGCCACGCACCGTATCTCTCTGCTCACGTTCATGGTCGCCGGTGGTCGGCGACGAAGCAGCCGACAGGTCCGGCGAGCTTTCGCCTGAGCTGTGTGATCATTTTAAACGGAGTGTGTTCCGGCTTTATGCAGCACGGACAACTCATCGAACACACTAAAAATGTTTATTAGAGGGTCCTCGCTACATTGCAGCACGTGTGTTCTTAACTAATACTAAGAAGCGTGCACCCACTTGTCACCTGCTCCTCCGAATAAAAGGACATCATGTGGAGAGCACGCGTGTGCGTGGAATCAAGAACGCGCAGCAGTTTGATCGACATGCAACTGATATAGATTAAGCTAAGTAGTGGGGGACACATCATGAGATTAGCAAGTGGGAAACCGGGGGTCTGTTCGTGCGACGCGAGCTAATTATACTTGGATCTTTTCAGTGTTTGATTATTGTGCATGTCTGCCTGGATGTACATGGGTCAGTGTTTGGAGGCTTCAAGTTATTGGTTGATCGATCGGCGCTTCTTCAGAACCTGCGGAAAATGGAATGATTCAAATGTTGATGAAATTTCTAATAATTAAAAACCTTTTTGGACACCTTCAGAGGCAGAAGAACCATTGACGAAAGCAGCTTGTCCCAAACTTAAGGATCGACAGCCTCAAGAACATGTTCCTTAAAGCACCAACAACATGTTTGACATGATTAGCGCTCACTTAAGACAATGTGTCACGAGCTTCCTGCATTGATCGTACTCATGCTATATAGAATACTGAACATTAGGTTGCTTTCCTTGTGTTTCATCCTCTGTTTTCTTCTTCACTCTTTTGTTTCTTTATGAGTGGAAGTAAAGAAGACTTTTTCTCCTAACTGATCTCACTTTGTTTATCCTATTTATTACAACTGCAAGGAACTGAAATAAAAAAAAAAATTGATATACGGCACATGTAGGGAAGTGGGAAGAAGATGAAAATTTAACTAGTTCATCATCCTACTTTGTCGAAACCTGCAAGTAGATTCTTCTTTACTTCTTCACTGATGCAAAGATGAAACTCGACAAGGTATAATAAGAACTTGGATATAATTGGTGCCCGACCTTTCCAGCTTATTGTTACTCGCCATCATATAATCTATGGCTTTGTGATAAGTACTGGAGTCGCTTTGCAAGAAACTTCATGTTGTTTCTTTCGCCACCGTACGTGATTCGATCAAGTTCCCATGCTAAAGCATCTAAGGCTTCTACACGACGACTATGACAGCTAGGGTAAAAGCAGCTAAGCATGTGACTGAATATCAATACTTTGCATCGAAGCGTGCGTCTTTAGTTGGATAGCGGCTCTTGTTGTAGGAAACCAAGGACCAAAGGTAGCTTGATTGCGTTTCCATATTCTGGTTAAAATCAAAAGGCAGCTCTTATATTTGGGTAAGAAAGTTTTGCGATAACAAGCAGCATCAACCTTGACGAGTACTAGTAGTGGCAATTATATTCGGCTAGCAGTGGCAATTATACTGTGACGACGTACGCTGTCTGAAAAAACAAGTGGCTCGCTCGTGCAGAACTGCAGATTGTCTGAAAGAAGATTAGACCAGTTGTATCAGAGTCGTTAGATTTTTTTTTTTTTTTGAAGGAAAGAGTCGTTAGGTTTCCTGTTTGTTCATACAAATCGTCAGCATTGCTCGTGCATGTTCGATCGATATTGACTGCCGTTTCTTGAATTAGATAAGCTGAATATCTGTCTGCGCACCCGTTTCTTTTGACTGCACAATTAACAACTAGAGTATGACGCTGCAAGTTCAAGTACGTAGCAAGGTCATACTCCCTCCGTTATTTAATTAATATCGCTGTTGATTTTTAAATTTAATTTTGACTATTCATCTTGTTCAAATTTTTTTGATATATTTCATATATTTTGATATAATTTGATTTATCATTAATGTTATTTAAATTACAATTTAAAATTTTACAGATTCAAATAAATTAAATTTTTTGAATAAGACAAATTATCAAAGTTGATCGAAAAAGTCAATATCGATATCAATTTAAAAACAGAGGTAGTATTAATCATACTTCAGTATTATACTCGGATAATTTCTCGTAGCTGATTTAACTAAAAACACGAAGAATTAAGTTTACCATTATCGCGGCCTGCAAACGCTGGACAGTCAATGGGTGTCCGGAGCAAGTAGCCCTGTGGTCTCCTCACGTCCAAGGTGAAGCGTCTTTGAACCGTATTGCTTTCAAACCTTCTGACTCTTCCATGTTCAAATTCGTGAGTAGATTTAATATATACTCCATCGGCAGCAAACATTGTATGTATGCGCATTGGTCAATACCAGCACAGCCATTCAGGAAAACGTCTTGACTTGTGATGTGGCCCCTAGCGATGCCCGATGTCGTCAAAATGCGACCGGGGGTGTGTGTTTGTTTAGTTTCAATGCAGAGAAGGACAGCATGTTTTTTGATCTTCTAGATAGAACTCAGAAGAACATGCACTGCACTAGATGGAGTTTTGAAGCAGCACAAATAATCAACGGTAGTAAGATTAACGTTTTTTTAATTAGGTTGACAGCTCCACCAAGCAATTTGCAACAGCAGAGGCAACTTTAAAGGCTCTGCTTATTCTGAGGAAAGAACACATCCGAGACAGGAAGAAGTACTATAGTACTTTGACTCGGACTAAAACGACTCCTGAATTACTCTGACTGGGAAACAATTTTTCCAGTCTGTCTCGCTCTTTACAGCCACACACAAGCAGGAGTAAAACTCTTGACTCCAAAAATCCAAATGATTTAGTGGGAAGGAGGAGGCATAGATTAAAGGAAACAACACTTGTTAACGTATGACGAGTGTTGTCTAGAACTAGAAGCAGCCGCAAACGTTGCCTGTACTCTCAGCTTGGAACTTAATCATCGAACCGCTAAATCTTCTATTGGGGCAGGTGGTGATCGCAAGAACTAAGTACTCCCTTCAGTTTTTAATTATTTACACCGTTGATTTTTAATATTAATTTTCGTTTTATTAAAAAAAATATTTCAATGCGTAAAATTATTAATTATACCTAACGATGAATCAAGTAATAACAAAATTTTACACATTTGAACAGTTTTTTTAAATAAAACGAATAGTCAAAATTAATGTTAAAAATTAACGGTGTCAATAATTTAAAATCAGAGAGAGAGAGTATATAACTGCTACAAACGTCTGCTTGGCATCACTAATGATCCTGACAAAAGGCAGATCAGAGAACACAGCACGCGCCCCGCAAATTCTAGATCAGAAGATGAGGTGGTGTCAATTTCCGGCCTAGTATGGCCCGAGTATCTCGTTATTAGCAGGCCTCATTCAGTCAGGCCCAACCACCTCTCAAGAGATGGGCTTGCTCCTTAAAAATAAAAAAGAGAGGTGGGCTTGCTGATGGTCCATGTCCATGCGACCGGAATGATGCTGATGCATCGCATCATCTTCTAGGGGATGGGGCGGGGAGTAGTATAAACAAAAGTACTCCTATCTCGATCGTGACGGACACGGAATGGACAAGAAGGCGCGCTGGCAGGTGGACCTGTGCCACGACCCCGCGTGGCACCCGCACGCTTCCAAGGTCACCTGCCCTGCTGCGCCCCCGGCTTTCGGCACCGCAGCCGACCATGTAGGCAGCTGTTCCTTCTTCCTTGGACGGCGGCGCCTAGTCGTGCCAGAGGGTCGACCGGAGCTCCGTCCAATCCATCCTCGCCCTCCAAGCACCCTCCGCGGGCACGTGTACGTTAGCGATATCACGCGGTGAACCGACGCAACGGCTGCAACCGCCGCGCGTCGACGGCACAAGGCGCGGCCGCTTCCTATAAAGCCGGCGAGGCTCACAACGCCAGAACTCATCGATCGCAGCACATCCACCAGTGAACACACTGCTAGGATCATCTGATCAAGCACACCGGTGATCGACAAGGAGAGCGCTACTCCTAGTAGCTCACAAGATCACACACACCCAGAGCACTTTCTCCAGGCGCGCCCCAAGCTAGAGCACTCAGGAGATCAATGGGTGAGAACATGTCGTCGACGTTGAGCAGCCGCAGCAGCAAGGCGGCGCCGAAGCGTGCGTACGTCACGTTCCTCGCCGGCGACGGCGACTACTGGAAGGGCGTGGTGGGGCTGGCCAAGGGTCTCCGCCGCGTGCGCTCGGCGTACCCGCTGGTGGTGGCCGTGCTCCCCGACGTGCCCGACGAGCATCGCCGCACGCTCACCGCCCAGGGCTGCATCGTGCGCGAGATCCAGCCGATCTACCCGCCCGAGAGCCAGACCCAGTTCGCCATGGCCTACTACGTCATCAACTACTCCAAGCTCCGCATCTGGGAGTTCGTCGAGTACGAGCGGATGGTGTACCTGGACGCGGACATCCAGGTGTTCGGCAACATCGACCACCTCTTCGACCTGGAGAAGGGCTACTTGTACGCCGTCAAGGACTGCTTCTGCGAGAAGACGTGGAGCCACACGCCGCAGTACAAGATCGGCTACTGCCAGCAGTGCCCCGACAGGGTGGCCTGGCCGGAGGACGAGGACCACGCCGAGCTCGGCCCGCCGCCGCCGCTCTACTTCAACGCCGGCATGTTCGTGCACGAGCCCAGCCTCGGCACCGCCAAGGACCTCCTGGACACGCTGGTCGTCACGCCGCCGACGCCCTTCGCCGAGCAGGACTTCCTCAACATGTTCTTCAGGGACAAGTACAAGCCCATCCCCAACGTGTACAACCTCGTCCTGGCCATGCTATGGAGGCACCCTGAGAACGTGGACCTCGACAACGTCAAGGTGGTGCACTACTGCGCCGCTGGGTCCAAGCCGTGGAGGTACACGGGCAAGGAGCCCAACATGGACAGGGACGACATCAAGATGCTGGTGGAGAAATGGTGGGACGTCTTCAACGACGAGACTCTGGACTACCAGGGTCCGCCCCTCGACGACGAGGCGCGGCAGCCGCTGCGCCAGGCTCTGTCCGAGGCTGGCGCCGTCAAGTACTTGCCCGCGCCATCAGCGGCGTAGGCACCATTATTGTGAGCTTGGATTGTTAATCCAGGCACGTACCTAATTAGCGATCGATCTACACGTTTTGGAATTGTAGATCGGTATTCACTCCGTTTAAAAACATCTTACTGTATTATAGGTTTTGTTCAGCTTCGCGTAGTAAAAAAAAAAAAGGGAAATGTAAAGTAGTAGTTAGTTTGTAAATACTTGAGGTTGGTCTAACCATGGGCCTGCCTGTGTACTCTGTGCATATGTAATCAGCTGATACGTTTTGAAGATGTAATAAATATATTTATGGTTTTTGTATTTTGCTTGTGATTGATGAAGTCCGGCTCCATTGATATGTTTGTGATACCAAGTCCGTAATGGCAAGCGGTAGTACTCTTCAACAAGCTGCGCCTTTTCAGTTTAGAATTTTAAATGTGCTCTGTCTCGACACGTCCGAGCACTATTTGTTCTTCCTTCTTTCGGGGTGAAAAAGGGGCTTGGTTCACCCTGATGAGTGCTACGTGGTTCAGTTTTTGTCTTGTGTTCAGTTTTAACATATTACTCCCTCTGCTCAAGTATGATAGTTAATTTTAAGATGAATCTAATAACACACTTTGTCAAATATTATAAATTTCCATGTATATTTATCATCAAAGTTATACTAATTGTTTGACAAAAATGCTTATACGGAGCGAGTAGTACAGTGGATAGTTTTCTCTGCGCAGTGCGTACTTGACTCGTAGCATGTCCAGTTTGACTGGATGAGAGAAGCAGTGGCGAAAGAAGTCGCTCCCCAGTTCCCAGCGAAGCAGGCAACAAGACGGAGGGAAGAAAGAGGCAGGGTGTCGATTGGTTTTGATATCCATTGTGCTGTGCGTTCGCCTTCAACGACAGGATGCGCATGGCAACTGCTCTGCTGCTGCGTGTCATTGGTTACTGAGAGCTGTTACCGGCCACCTGTGGATATGGTTAGCATGTGACGTCGTTGCTATCTTTGGTTAGTTAAGATAGCGGTTAATTACTATTCTCTCCGTCTCGTTTTGTAAGTTATTTTAGAGTTAGATACGAAAATTAAAAAAATAAAAAAGATAGAGATGAAAGATAAAGTAAAGATGTACTGAAAAAAAGAAAAAAATACTTTTAAAAATAAGAAAAAATATAAAATAATTTATAATTTGAGACAGAGATAGCAGTGTTCCAGAGGATGACTAGTGTGGCCTTTGCATACTTGCATGCCGAGCCGGGCACATTCATGATTCATGCATGCATGTGTCAAAGAGAGGACTACTCAGTCAGCTTGCCTGGACAGTTAGTACGCCGAGTTCAATTCAACCTGTGCATGCTGGGAATTGGTAATACTACTCATAATAACCTGCTTCTCAGGGCACAAATAAGCTCCAAATTTGACCGTCTTGGCTAGCTACCTGATACCAGGAAAAAGTTTCTCGAAGAACTAGTGCTGAATTGACATCTGTGTTGTTCTAGAGACAAAAACGTAGACTAAGTATCACGGCAGCTTTGCGTGTTACAATTGTTTATAACAGATGATTAGACCCAGAAAATAGAATGCCCAACAGCCATACACTCTTCAACTGGGCCGCAGCATATAAAACGGACAAACCGGGCAGTTGAACATGGTTAAAATCATATTCGCTCTCATGAAAAAAAAGAAAGAAAGACATGGCATGGTTTAGAAACACACAGACTAACATCATTACGCTAATTGCAAGGTGAAACACACATATAATACTACTACTCCCTGTAGACCTGTATAATAACCAATGGAAACTCTTATGACCCGCTTCCCACTCTCCCCCAATGTGACATGAGTTACACTTAGGACTACAGTACGTTTCTAACCGTTACAGACAACATAACCCCGATTCTCATTTCTCTAATTTTTATTTTGCTAATACATCCATACAATCAACATAACCTACAAGATCAACCTACTTGTACACCACCTACGTACAATTTTGGACCAAGCAGAGCTGAACATAATTTTACAGTCAAAAAGAGAGAATCATCAATGACCATCTGCAATGTACCAGCACACGCCTATAATCTTCCCCAACCCACCACAGGAAACTCAATTCCTTGGTTATTCCCGTGGCCTTGCAAGCCACAGAGAACTTAAAGCACGCAACCGTGAAAAGTAGTCATGTATGGCCAGAAGAGCGCGAGAAGCCTGCCGGATTGTTAGAATTCGTTGCATTTGATGCAATGTCTGCTGCCGCAGGTTGTCAGCCTGAAGAATAGGAGCAATTTTTGATCCTCAATGTCAATCAATGCAACAAAAATAAATAAAACGCATAGATTGCTGCCCGGTGAAAGATATAACAGTGATGCTTGCCTGGCGAAGAAAATTCTCAAGTGTTCCAAGTTTTCCCATGGCCATGGCCATCTGACCCATGTAGTTTGCCACGTTCCCAGATGAACCCGATGGGCCCAGGGATCCAGCCAAAGTCTCTGCCAAAGATTGCTGCAGCGCCTCCATCCCCTGTGACAATGCATCCTCTGCTTGCTGGGAAGATTGCTGCAGGTTGTTTAAACCCAGCGTCTGCTGCTCAGTTAGGGGCTCAAGGTGAGTTGCTAGGAGCTGAAGTTTGACATCATATTCAGGAGTTAGTGATTTTCCAAAACCAGTGAGAGCATAAAAAAATTAGAGATAATACTGAAGTCACCTTTAGAAGCTCCGATGGACGAAATCCCCCCAGCCATAGGAAGCACCTTTCAGCAGGTGTCTTCCACATGCCCGAAAGTATATGGAAGACATCAGCCTTTGCAGCAACACCTTTGACCTTGAATATTTCATCATAATGTGCCAATATGCCATCTACGATAAGTCGTAGATCACTGTCGCTTGCATGAGCGTTCACTGCAGACCTCAGCTCATTTATTTGCTTATTCTGCTCCTCTAACCATCTAGCATATTCTATGTCAAAAGTCAATGCTCCTACAAGAAAGTTTACGGTTTCAGATGCACTCTTAATGAGACAGACATACATAACTAAAGCAGAGCCACAGAGATATGAACTGAAGAAATACCATTTCCACTCATGGCATGTGTTTGGTCCCCAGAGCTGGAAATGAAGATTCCCTGCAGGTATATTCAATGAGAGGCTAAATCACAGCACAAAGGTCATGTACTCCAGCCACCCAGTACACAAACATGCAACCAAGAAAGAGTTACCTGTTGGCGTGCTTTCTGGAGTTCCTGCTCTAACTGTGCAAGTTTCAGCTTACTGCTCTCTAGCTGTTGCACATAAGCCTTAAACCCAAAAAAAAAAAAGAGGGTATTACAGGGGTCCAAGAAAAATGAATAACCTATTCAAGGAAAAGGACTAACTGGTCGCATTATGTTACCGCCTAAACAATAAACAGCATATGGACAAACAATTAAGAATTCATTGAAGATTTGTTACATGTACGATCAGTCCCTGACCTGTTATATTGGGACATACTATGTGGCTTTCTCTTATAGAGTTATAGTCTTATTATAGAATAAAAATCACAAAAAAAAAAAGGTGAACCACGACATAAAAGTACAGTGCATGAACTTAATTTTGCATTTGAACAAAACAAAACTTCAACATATTCAATTAGCCACCCAGCCTAAGTTAGGATACACTAATAATATTAACCGCATGCCTTTCCAGTTAATATCTCTTTGGATAATCCTAGTTAGGACCAGATTCAAGTCAAAGAAGAACACCTTCAACTGTAACACAAGTACGAGAGTGTAAATATACCTTTTTCCTCAGCCGACTTTTTCTAGCTGCCTCGCGATTTTGGGCAAGCCTCCGCAGCATCTAATGCAAGTAAACCCCAACATGCAATTAGTAGCAGGCAATGCAACATTACAACAGGATTTAGGAAAAAAAAAAAGGAGCTAAAATATCACCTTTTGGTCCAAAGGTTTGTCAGACCTGTCGGACTTATCTGAAGAATTTGAGGGCATAGCTGCTTCAATTTGTCTTTCCATCTGCAAATATTTAGTTGTCGCACTTACAACTTCAGTAAAAAATATCATCTCGTAGTATATATATATATACAAGAAATGGATCCATGGCATCTAGAAACCATCAGCGTACAGCGCTTCACATGTGTGGGTCAGCAAGCAAAGAAACTAAAGAATCGTCAGCCTTCCTACTGTGATTGAGACCATTATGATCCACATGTATGAAATGGTGGTCTTTATGTATTCTTGCATATAGGAGCTGTGAACTATGTACAGAGCAAAACCCAAGGACCTTTTGGGATTGTGAACAGTTTATCTAAGCTTGGTTAACACTAATCCTGGGTGGCGAACCATTGGCCTGAAGATAGTCGTATATAATTATGCATGGCCACGAGAATGGATTTTAATTGTATCAGATTACAGCCACCATACCAAGGTAGTATATCTGAATTTCAAAACCAGCAAACAGCTATAGTGCTAGGATTCAAGTACAAAAAAGATTTAAGTCGGCTAAACATGTTGAAGTTTAGGCCTCCTTTGGAATGCGGGAATTTTTCCTGTTTCCTGTGTTTTTCCTGTGAAATTGAACTGATTCCTTTGAAATTCCTGTGAAATTCCTGCATTCCAAAGGAGGCCTTAACGGTTGTTTTAACGACCCAGTAGAGATTTTTGATCAAGTAGAATCGGTCAGCCTTTAGTCTAGTAATTAGATGCTTCAAAGTACCAGCTCAATCATCGAGCACCGGTATTTATTTTGTTGGTAGGCATAGTGTGAAAGAGTTGAAATACTAGCTTAAATTTATCTAAACACAAATGAGGAAAGATGTAATGTTACAATGGTAGAGTTCAGCCATCAATTCGTATTGCAAAAAGGAGGGACAGGGAACAAAGATTACCGTTTGATTCTTATCGTTGTCGTCTAGAACAATTGAGGTGTCAGTCCTCGAACTAGCATCTGCCATCACTGGGCCTCCAGGACAACAATCTCCAGGAGACAGCAAATTACTTTGCTCTCTCCCCTCCAAACGCAGAGTTGCGAGCAGCCTAGAGTTTCACGGGACTGATTGTTGTTGGAATCTAACACACATTTGGGCTTACTTGTTTCCGAGACAGTACTTGCTCAGGATTCATCGCAATCATATGACCTGCAGGAAAAAAAAAAAGCCAGTTTCCGTATTAGGAAACATTAGTACAGTACAATCTAAAGTTAAGCCACAGAAACAAACATACTGTAGTGCTGCGCGGCTCCCGCTGAGCCGACTGCAGGAGTCAACGCGGGGCGTGGGGGTTCAACTAGTTGAACTGAAACCCCCAAAAATATTTACCAGGATTCTAACAATCACACAGCGGAAGAAACCACAGCAAACCGGAGGAATTGGGATTGAGCAAACAACGATTTCCGTTCGATTGATGTCAGCACAGAAAAGGATACCACAGCAATAGTAAACTTGAAGGCAATCCATCGGAAACAGCTAGAGCTTACTCACCAGTCACCAGTCAGCAGCAAAGAAACGAAAGAGGCAATCGCAAGACCGGACGGATCTGCAGTTCCAGTAAGAGGGTGGAGAAGCTCAGAAGGAGGAAGTGGACGACGCCCTATAGCTAGCACGGAGAACTGGCGAAGAATTCGACGGCACCGTCAGGCGTGCTCGACGGCGCCGGAGGAGGCTGCCGGCGCGGAGAATTTGGGATGGAAAGGAGGGAGAAGTGGTTCGTGAGAAGAGGATTTGGTCAATCCATGGGGGGATCGGAAAAAAATGGAGCGGCGGGCGGAGCTGAGCGCCGGGTGACGGCAGCTGGAACCTGTAGCTGTAGCCTGTAGGTGTGTCGCGACCGTTGCAGCCGCATCCAACGGCCAGTAATCGGACAGCCGAGCTTTACCTGCCCCGAGCCTACCAAAGCTGACTTCTTCCTCCTCTTCCCCGTCCGTTCCTTGTCGTCATGGCCGTGGCCATGGCGAGCGGAGAGAGATGCAGGTCAGCAACCTTACCACGGAACCATTTCTACTTTTGTTTGCAGGGGCAACGCATGAACAATTTTGTACTGGTTGGGCAGCATGATGTACTCCTACTAGAGTTGTCGATAGATAACGCACGCTCTTACAGTCAACTCACGGCAGCCTAATTCCTCTAGCAAGTGGGAGGGAGCATACAAGTACCATGTGTGATCATCAATCGACTCAAGTGGAAGCGGGAGTATCATACCTTGTGTGATCAGCGGTGGACGGAAGCAGGAAGACTCGGCATGCCGCCAGTGAAAACGGCCGAGGCTGAGGGGACGGGGAAGCTCGGAACCGGCGGCGGCACCGAGGCGGGCCGGAGCACGCTGGCGGCGCGGCGTCTAGACTAGAAAGTTTCCGTTGGTCGGCCGGTGCGGGCGGAGGGGAGGAGGATGAGCCGTGGCCCGGATTGGGGGCGGGGGGAAGCTTCGCGAAGCAGCCGTGGCTGGCTGGTTCCGTTCAGGTAGTGGTGGTGGTGGGGGAGGCGCAGCCGGAGGCGGCGCGGGTGGAGGTGTGGGCCCCGGTCGCTGCGTTGGGTCGCGTGACGTGATGGGACTTGCTGGATTAGGTGGGTCGCCGGACGCCGCCCGCCTTGCCTTTCTTTCCTCACCAACTCTGATCAACTGAAACGCACAAGCTCCCATTTCCCAACAAACAAGGCTGACGTGGCTTTTGTTCGCCGACCGGTAGTAGGAGTATCATTTTATTTCATTTTTTGGCAACTTTGTTTCGTGCTACTCCTAGTAGTCTCATTTCAAAATGAATTATACTCGTGGCATAATATTGACGCACGTATGTTTTGGGTGGGCACCGGAGCACTCCAAGCTTTGACAAGCAATGGGAGCCGTGCGCAGGGAAAGTCAACTTCCCATTGCGGCTAAGTGACTCCTCTCTCTGTTTTAAAATATAATTATTTTTAAATATAATTAAAATTAAAATTTTATCACTTTAATCACTGATAATATATAATTAATAATATTTTATCATATAAATTTTTTTAAATATTATTAATAACAATTAAAAATTTTGATTTTATTTAAATTTAAAAATACTTATATATTTTAAAATAGAGGTAGTACTAACAAACGTTTTGCAGGGGCTCGTGGAACGGATAAGGCGTCGAAATGCGCAGTATCGGCAATTGACCTGTGCTGGCTTGACTGTTCAACGGATAATACAGAGCACGAAGCTGCATGCGGAATTGGAGACCTGCTAATTTCGCTCTAACTACATTTAAATATGCAAGATTACCATGCCCAAGCAGCAATGGGGGTGTAGCTCATACGGTAGAGCGCTCGCTTCGCATGCGAGAGGCACGGGGTTCGATTCCCCGCACCTCCATCTCTTCTTTTTCGACATTATTTCTTTTGCTCAGGAATACTAGTGCTTTAGATAGGCCCAGAATCTCAGAATAGCACAGACATCATTTCTGAGTGATGCACTTCTGGTTCAATGTCTTGTAGTATGCATTGATCCGTGGCATTTGGTAAGAAAGATAAGATGTTGTTAATGCATTAATCCCTGACATTTTGCTAACATTCAGTTGACCTATGACCTATTACCTTTCAGCAAGAACTTGCAACAGATGCCATACAAATTTTGTCTTACATCGTACAACTTTGTTCAAAGGAGCACCAAATGCTGCTTCCTCAAATTCCGGTACCTGCTCAATACAAGTTTGAACGCTTAAACTTCAAACAACTACGGAAAAAAAATGTAAGAAAACATATAAATAACTGGAAAATGGGTATATGAATGGATGAAACCTTAGAAAGATGGTTCGGTCGCATTGATGTATGAGGGTAGCCGCCTTTGACTAATCAGATATCTAAGTATCCATAAGAAGAAGGAAAAAAACCTCGTGTATGGACTTCAATTTCCAAACAAGGTGTGGAAGAACGAAGTGGCTGTAGCAGGAAAGTTATATTTCACATTTTCTAGGTTATCGATTGATGCAGTTGATCTCTCTTTATATGCTGTAAAGAAAGAACCCTCAATGAAGTGTGCCAAACTAAACCAGATAAAAAATCAATGTAAAGTCTTTAAGAATACTGTCCACTGGCATGCTTGAAAATCAAGTTAAAGCTGTACCATCTGTGCCTTCCGAGCCCATCCAATCATACCACCATTTTCTTTCGATGGGCACAAGGAGTGCTCGACAGCTAAATCACTTAAATCTGCCCCTGAAATCCACAAGAATGACATTTTCATTGTAAATGCAATGTTCATGAGTAATCGAATTTCTGTAGAAAAGTTGGGTACATTCAGAATCAGAATGTGAAATAGATTAACAATCATCCAAACATACAGAAAACAGATGTATGAACAATCAGATGGTACCTCCTGCAATAATGCTCTTTTCAAGATCAACCAGAAGCCTGACGTCCTTTTCACCAACAAGCAAATGTTGAACTAACAACTCCTTCCCCTCCCTCGGAGTGCTGCTGGCAGCAGTGCAAAAAAACTAAGCAGAAAAGGCTTGTTTAAGTTATCCGGTTGTGCCAACTTCCAGCAGAGAATAGCCCAAGTGGTAAAAACATTTGATAACGGAATCCTTCATTTCAACAGAGTGATATACTAAATGGGAGATAGAAGAATACTGAAGAACTATACAGCAAACAAAATCCTACCTAATTTCTCTGAAAATAAGAGACAAATTGACATAGTAGCAAATAAGAAACGGTGAGACCTACGTAAGAATTGACAGAATTAAATGTCCACAGTTTTCGGAACTATGCCAAGCCCCAGAAGCAAACTGAATTGTCATTTGCAGCTTAAAATGAGCTGGTACTGGTAGCAGTCGTACAACAGCGCATGAAAATATACTACAGAATCTACTGAATCGCTGTGCTGGAAGGCCCGTCACTACACCAGAAGCAACACTTCTGCTTGCTGCTTGTGGTGTACTAGTAGAAGAGAGAATGGCAGAGAATAAAGCCCGCCATAAATGCACTAACCAATCTCCAGAACACTCATCCCTGGTCGTAGGCCTGGACTTGCCAACGGTGCCGGAGGGACGCATGGGCGGGCCCCACCTGGCGGAGAGGAAGGGCGACGGCAGAGCCCTCGCACTCGCCGGCGGCGGTGCGTACACCGTAGGCACGAGGGAAACGGTGGTGAGGTGCGTGAACTTCGCGAGCGAGGTCGTGGGAGGCGAACAGGGGAGCTGCGCCGCTACTCGGGCTCGATGACCAAGCTGGCTGGTTGGTGCGTCGCGAGGGAGGAGAAGGATTCGTCTTTTGTCCGTTTGGTTTCTTCGGAAGAAGAAGAAGATGATGATGATGGAGATGGGCTGGGCTCTATTCTTTATGGGCCAGAGGCCTTTTCACTTATTGAGGTCTGTCCTTTATGGGCTAGAAGCCATTTCAGTGACTGGGCGTTCGTGAGCTGTGGTCGCGCGGGACCCGTGACACGTGGCAGCAGCAGAAGAGAAGACGCGATTGGCGGCGTTTTCTTGTGGCGATCCCGCAGTTGCGCGAGACGTTGGCAATGGGCAACGCGAGCGGCAGGATGGACGACATGGACGAGGGCTTCCTCGCCGGCAGGGGCAGCTATGTCCGAGGGTCGCCGCCGGCGAGCCCGCCGCGGCCGCATTCGCCGCGCATGTTCGTGCCCCAGGTTAGATCTGGTTAATTTGTTCCTGATGCGATAATTATTATTTTTTTCGCGTTTTAATTGGCTCAGCAACGTTCCCCGGCTTGCCTATACGTGTTTGGATCTGATATATGTTTGAACTCAACACCAATTTGTGTATGAACTGAACATTTGATATTGCAGAGTCCTGTAACACCGTTACAAAAAGCTGCACAAGTACCTCCAGTGTTCAACCAGATTCTGATGAGTGGACAACAGGAGGATGTTTATGGCCCTCCTCAAAAGAAAATTCCTACTTTGCTTACATGGGCTCTTGGAGGGAAGAACATCTACGTAGAGGGGTCATGGGATGACTGGGCAACCAAGTATGTTTGTTTGTTTGTTAATCAAATTAACATACGTGCATTCCTCCATTTTCAGACGCTAAATATTTTTTTTCGATAATAGGAACTGATTATATGACTGTTAATATATGTATACATCACAGGAAACATGTTGAAAAATCTGGAAAAGGTCATACCGTTCTGTTGATGCTTTCATCCGGAGTCTACCGGTATAGGTTCATTGTAGACGGAGAAAGGAGATTGATACCTGATCTTCCCTGCGAAACTGATCACATGGGCCGCGTGGTGAACATTGTAGATGTCCACGTATGTATTCTCGGCCCCCTCTTGATTAATTGTTTTAGTCGAGATTTACATACCAAATCACATGCAGTGGAGACTAATTCTAGTGTGTCATGCAGGATTTTGTTCCTGAAAGCATAGAAAGCGTATCAGAGCTGATGGCTCCGCCGTCGCCGGACTCCAGCTACAGTTTCGACGTTCCCGGCGAGAAGGAGTTCGCGAAGGAGCCGCATCAGCTGCCCGCCCAGCTCTACCTCGGCGTGCTGAATGCGCGGAGCTCCGGCGAAGGCTGCGCGAGGCCGAGGCACGTCGTTCTCGACCACCTCTACATCGAGAAGGGTTGGGGCGCGCAGCCACTGGTGGCTCTCGGCTACACCCACAGGTTCCGGTCAAAGTATGTGACCTGCGTTCTGTACAAGGCCATCGAGCGATAGCCTGCCTGCCTGCCTGAAAGGTCTTAGCAGCTGAAGCCATATATAGGCTTAGCCATGCATTTTGCTGACGAGTGCATGCAAGTTCATCCCTCCCTGAGGCGGCAATCAGCAAATGACGGTGAACTACTGCTTCTTCCTTGGCAGCAGTAGATTTTGATAGCCTCTTATCATCGATTAGGTAGTGGGTGGCACAATTTTCCATAAAAAAATAATAAGATGTCGGAGTTTATCATCGATTATTTTGGTATCATGATAATTGGTTTTGAGCTCATTGAGTTTTTTTTTTTTTTGAATCGTTATCCTCAATTAAGACGAGGAATGTGTCAGCGAGGAATGAATGGTCTATTGGGCCAAATCCAAACGTGGGAGGGATCAAAGCCCGATTAAGAGCAGGATCAGTACGACGTTCCACCACCAAGGGCCCCTTGGCACCCCGCGTCCCCAACCGCGTCCGGGCGATATGCGTCTTTTCCTCGATTTGAATTTTTTTTTTTTGTCAATTTCTTAGCTTTACGACCCCGCATGTTGGCATCTCGTGTCGTGCCCAAAAGTCACATGCGGAGCATTTACATGGCCTCCATAGCTCCTAGCGATGAAACTTGTTTATATTTTAAAATTAACTGTTTTTATGCGAAAAAGAAAATGCTATGTATTTCGACATATATGCTGGAATGAACACATTTGAGGGTGACGGGCACGTCTATCGGAGGCGTATAAATCTGGGGAAGAAAGCGTCCACCAAACGCCACGGAACGCTCTGGTCGTCCGCGCTCGCCTCCGATTCCATTTCCACCACCACCACCATCACCACCACCGGCAAGCATGGCGGATCAGCTCACCGACGACCAGATCGCCGAGTTCAAGGAGGCCTTCAGCCTCTTCGACAAGGATGGCGATGGTAACGTGTTCTCCCTCCTTCCTCCTTCCAACCACTCTTCTCTGTGTGTGTGTGTGTGTGTGTGTGTTTCTCTTCGCTTTGCATGGTAGGATCGAATCTCTCGGCGGTTGTAGGAGCACGATGCTTGCATGGTGGCATTGCCGTAGCTCTGTTCTTCCGGGCGATAGACCCGGCGCGGATCTGGATCGAATCGATCAGGTCGCTATCTCGTAAGCCTAGTTGAGAATCACCGATATGGATCGAACGCTTATCGGCTGGTTGACCTTTTCCTCAACAGCAATGGCGTCTCGCCGTCTCTGTTGTGTTTATAATTGGATCTTTCTCAATCATGTATCACCGTGCATTTTGTGCTAGATTCAACCTTTTCGTTCTTGCCCATACGACTATTCATTTTCTTTCTGGGCGTACCACTCGTTCGCCTATATCATGTTTCTATGAGTGACTGTGTGATCCAGCTTCAACCAATAGTGTCAGGACTTGGATATTGTCCTGGTTTCAACATAGCATGGCCAAGTTGCCTTTTTAACTTTTTTCAGAATTTGTTTTAACTATTCTTTACAGGTTGCATCACAACCAAGGAGCTGGGAACCGTCATGCGTTCACTGGGGCAGAACCCTACAGAGGCTGAGCTCCAGGACATGATCAACGAGGTCGATGCTGATGGCAACGGCACCATAGATTTTCCAGAATTCCTCAATCTCATGGCTCGCAAGATGAAGGACACTGATTCAGAGGAGGAGCTCAAGGAGGCTTTCCGGGTGTTCGACAAGGACCAAAACGGCTTCATCTCAGCTGCTGAGCTCCGCCATGTCATGACGAATCTTGGTGAGAAGCTAACTCATGAAGAGGTGGACGAGATGATCCGTGAGGCTGATGTTGATGGTGATGGGCAGATCAACTACGATGAGTTTGTCAAAGTTATGATGGCCAAGTGATGAACCTAAGAATCCTAATATAAGCTTATGATGCAGCTCTTATTCGATCTATTAGCTGTAGTTGCTGGAAGAGGAGTGCAGTTACTGCCATGTTCCTAGGTTGTTTCCATGTCTGTTTTGATTTTTGTGACCCTGTAATTCTTGCTCTCCCTGTATGTCCTGATTGCAGTTGGACAAATATGTAGTTGTATCATTTCCATCAACTTCATCATTTATTTTTTCTCCCCAAATCGCAGATAATTGTTGTTTGGTTTAAGATGTATTATGGGAATTGAGTTTGAAAGTTGCCTACCGATAGGTACTTCAAGTTGGTAGTAACAAGCGGTGGATGATGGCGACATGAATTTGAGACCTGCAAAGGAATTTCATAGGAAATGGTTCAATTTTCGCATAAAAATATAGGATTCAAGAATTTTTCACGCAACAAATCCTTAGTCGTTGGTCACAATCGTACGTGCTCCTTCTTTTCTTGTCTTTGTCATCCACAAAATAAATTTTGTTCAACAGGTGACTTGCCAAGGAAACTTCAAGTAGTAAAATGAAAAAATTGGAGCAGTTGAAGGGCAACGACGTGGCGTACAGCTCTAGCGGTGAGCGGCTCTAGGAGAGGGTGGAGGCCCGTGGTCTCTACTTCCCATCCCGTAAGGCCCGGCCCAGCAACGTGTGCGAGGGATGAAAAAAAAAAAAAAAAGAATGTTCCGTTGCCGGGACTCGAACCCGGGTCTCTCGGGTGAGACCAGCTAGACTACAACGGAAGCTGTCGTAACAATCCGTGAGGCCTAATATGTATGTATATATATATAAATAAACTAACAGCATTGGGACCAGCGAGGAAGACGCTATCCTTACGCGTAGCCACCAAGTTCTAATTCATAAACGCTCGTAGTAAGTGCTAACAATACTCTAGCATGATCATGTATACGTGTACTCGTTTCTTCAGATGCTAAAATGCTTGCTTGGTTCCAGCAGCAGATCGAACGAGGTGAGGGAGTACGGGCTCACGGACACGCCCATCTCCTGCTTTGCATCGGCGATCGGACTCGACACCGGCGCAACCTGCACAATTCCAACAAAACCATTCCCAATAACGGAATGTTAACCCAGCAGCTAACAGTAATCGATCATCAACGTATTCTTTTTTTCTTATTTTGCAGGATCGGTTCATCACCGCACTCTAACCTTCTCTGGCTGCTGGAAAGAATTCTCATCAAGCGGCCCACTGGACGTAAGGACCGTCTTTATCGATCCGGAGTTCTTGATGCCGTTTGCCAGTCCCGCTACAGATATGTTCAGATCAATAGCTTTGTCGCCGAGATTGACCACCTACAAACACATTGCCATGCCAGGTCATTTTACTAGCTCGATCGAGCTGTCTGACTCCTGAAACTTGCAAAAGAGAAAAACGTTACCTTTATCTTGAGGTAAGTGCTTTTGTCTTTGGCATTCTGCCAAGTGACGGCAGAAGCAACAAGCTGATCATAGTTGGAGATCTGAATGGTTGAAGGACGCAGGGTGGCGCCGCTTGAATCCTTGAAGAAATGTAGCATCCAGTAGTTTGGACATCCGTAGCGCTGCCACGAATTGAAGACGATGGCATCTGGGTTCCACCTTTTTCACACATTATGTTTAAAAATCATGAGGATTAACAGAATAGAGTTCCCTTTCTAAAACTAGCTAGCGAAAGAATCAACAAAGGAACTGACGCTCAAATGTTAACATTGTTGCTCAGGCACTTATTCTTAAGGAATCGGGTCCTAACCTTCGGTCATTGTCATTTACAAAAAGTGGTGCACAGCTTGCCATCTCAACCACATCACTGCAGGAGGAAAAGAAATGCAATTGTTTTTAACAGTTTCTTCTGGCAATGTAACCAGGAAGTAATACATAGGCTATGCAATCAAGTACAAAAAGTACAGATCAACCTGTTTTTCTCCAATCCAATGAGAAATGCAGCTTCTGCTAGTGCTGCTACCAGTGTCCCTTTGCCAGCATCATTTCCGGTCACAGCATACTCACTAACAATTGCCTAAAGAGCCAGTGTTTCCTCATTATTTCACAGCACACTCACAAACAAATGCAGATGTACAAAGTGCGTCAGAACAAACCTTTGGTGTGCCACGTGGTGTGTTGTCAAACATGCTAGTTCTGGAAAACATATCGCTGGAAGAGGTGTAAACCTGCCGCAGAGATGATATTATTCCTTCTTTTTTTTTGTCAATCATGAGCGCAATTTTTTTTGAAACAAGCAAGGAACATGACATAGACATTACATGAACATCATACAGATCGGCAGGATTGGATGGTGAAATAGTTGACCTGTCACAACTCGATATAACCTTGATATCTGGGTAGGCAGCTTTGATTGCAGAATAAAACTTTTGGTAATTACCTATTAAATGAGAAATCAAGGAACATAAGCTTTTCTTGAGTTATGTACAACTGAAGGCAAAACTTCTATTGAGTTACCATCTTACACATCAAATTGTACATGGTGAAAAAGTGAAACTGATACTATCATAACCGATATGTAGGCGGAAAAAATAGAGGTACCAGCACGGCAAATAATGTGAGTTCTTGCTTAATAGTGCAACAATCAAATTAATTTTCTATATCTACTTCCTTCGGGTCAAAAGTCATGTTTATGAACTCTTATGCATTTTAAGTTATACGAAACTAGGAGGAAAAGGTATACTGCTGAATTATGAACCTCTGTAGTAGAGCATCCAGCATTCCTGGTTTCCTATTGAAATATAATCTAGCTTAAAGGGTTCTGGGTGTCCCATTTCTGCACGAATCGAACCCCATGGTGTTTTGGGCCCGCCCCTCGCAAAGTCGATTCCATCAACAACATCCTGAAATAGTACTTGCATAAATGAGGAAATAGCAAAAAGGGGCTGATAAATAAAACAAGAAAATTTTCATCAACTTGGAAGAGGAAATGAATACCTTAACCAATGATGCAACTGTTGCAGTAGAAACTTCTTCATTGAGACTTGCCCCTGGATAATTACAAATAATATTTTAATTCAAATCAAGTTATAAAGCTCAAATATCCACAGAGATTAAAATTACCATCATTGACCACCCAAATTGGGGAAGCACCAAGGTCTTCGGCCAACTATTACACATCATTCAAGTGACCAGATCTTCAGCCAACTAATAGTATGAAGTATATATGGGTTCGTAAATCATACGTTCAAAGTTAAAAAAAAAAACTCGTCTGATTACCTGAAGGAATTCGAAAAATCCAAGCCCATCATCAGTCCAGTACCCCCAGACATCATTAAAGTGACCAGGTCTTTCCTCCCATGGCCCCACAGTTTCACTCCACCGAAATGCATTTCTCAGATAATTTCCCATGACATAGTTACCGCCTGAAAATGGTAGATTTATATACTGAAATGAGTAGAGCGTTCAACTTGACTTTTGACAAAGTGTAAGGAAAGCCAAAGTGGGAAACCTGGAAATTTAAGAAACTGAGGCTTAAGATTTGCCAACATAGAAGCAAGATCTTTCCGAAAACCATGCCCCTAAGATAAAATTATCATGAATATTATAGGTCAAATAACAATGGAGGTTCACGTAGTAAAATCTTATTCCCACTGGTAAAATGTAGAAAATAAATAACATAAAAGTAAAAAGGAAAAATATTAGTATACCATGTAGGTGTCCAATGGTATAACTGATACTTGATCAAGCCAAATAACCCCACTTTTATTGGTGGTAAGTTGAAGCCTTGAGTTGGTGTTATTATGGCTAGACTTCAAATGGAATTCTATTTTTGTCCAGTTCGCAAAGGCTTCCTTGCTACCTCTGAAAGCACAATAAAAAATCATTTAAATTTTACACGGATATGTATGCATGCATACTAAAATTAGAAAGAATATAATATTACGTGATGGTATGAGCAGCGAGTTTTTGTTGACCATCAGAGCTTGTCAACGAAACAGTCAAGGACAGCGCCTCTGATGACCTAATATGAAGGCTCACCTTATAAACCTTCCTCCGTTCAATGTTCTGGAATATATTGAAAGGAATATTTTAAGAATAATACATAAGAAAGTCACAGTATTTCAATTAAAACCAAGCAAAAACTCTCATGTGATCTATGCGAGTTTATTGCCTATAGGTTCATTACGCTGCATCCTTTTCTTTCCTAAGAATAAAATCATTGTTAAATGAATAAGAGAAATATCATACCATGCCCCAGTAACCAGGATTGTAAACCCCAACGCCTCCGGATGGGCAGACATTAGTTCCTTTAGAATCACAGAGAACTTCCATTCGAAGTGCAATTGGATTACGCTCAAAGCACGATGTCCGATCAGTTCCGACAATTATATTTGATTCACTCCCAATTATTAGCCACGGATCGATATTTGAAGGTGTATTAGGCCCGCCGGCCTCAAAACCTGTAAGTAACTTAATGAGAGCTTAAACACATTAAGTCAAACAAGAATGAAAGTAGAGAAGCAGGCACATCACACAAACGATGCAATCCTGATATTTACACAAAGTTGACAGGTAAATTGTACAAAGTAGAACACCCCTTATCATTTCAACTAAATTATGCTACCTCCAGTCAACTTGACGTAAGACCAGAAAACTACTCTCTTGTTTTTCATTACATACCTCTGTTGCTAACGAGCTCTGCCCATAGTCCACCAGCTCCAGCATGGTTGATCTCCTAGAACAGAAACCAGAATTATTTTCGTACCTCCTACTGTTATTGGCAGAAAAAGGCCAACTTTTTATTCCTTAATGTACCAATTGCTGGTGTTAACAGATAGATTACTGACCTCGAAAAAGATACCGAACATCTTATCAGGGATCTTCCTTGCATTCTGCGGTGAGGCATCCACGCTGAGCTGCCCAGTTTGGCTTTGACCATCCGCAGCCCGAAGAGACGAAGCCCAGCAGAGGGCACATACAGCAACCAGAGCACGGATCAAGGAAGCAGAATGCCATCTCTGCACAAACATTGCTCCCATTGTGATGAGTCACGGCTAAGCTCAAACTCAAACGACCACTCTATATATACACACGCTGCCGCTGTGTCAAGAAACTAGTAAGAATCTGTGCGAAAGGAGTTGCACGAGTGCAAGCAAAGATAGCCTGACAAGGAAGCAAGAAAATGAGTGCGGAAGGATAGGAATGGACAGGACAGGGAGGTCAGCATTCTGTTCGAAGCTTACTTCTCCGTTCGTTCCTGGGAACTACATTGCGGGGAAGCAACGAGGTGACATCATCCACTCTATTTCCTAGTTGACGAGCTCATGGAAAGAGAAAAAGGTAACCGAGATCACCATTGTTGCGTACTTGCGTGGAAGGAAAGCATGTAATTTTTCTCACTAGGGTAATAGGGTTGCGGCGGCTCACCGATGTCGAACCGGGAGGAGGTCCCGCCGGTGGGGAATGGACACGAGGTATCTAGGGCCCCACCGTCCGCGCATGGAGGTCACGGTCGAAGTGCCGGGCGTGGACGGCCGCCGCCTCTCAGTCGGGAGTTCGCCGGTTGGTGAACTGCTACAGCCGCGCCAGTGGGCAGTGGCAGGTTACTTGGCTTCGAATTTTCTGAAGCCTGATGCTGGCTAAACAGCTAATTTTACCAACAAAGCAAACAATTCCAATGTTTGATTTGTGATCGCGACACTTTAATACGGCGTATTAAGCAGCTGATTTGTGATCGCGACACTTTTACCAACAAAGCAAACAATTGCAAATGTTTAAACCACCTTAGTATTTTTTTTTTTTTTTTGAAGGTGCGCCTTAGTATTGATGTACATGGCCCAAACCTATGATATGATCCATTCAAAAAATAATCAAGAAATATTCTATCAAGCAGGTCTAAATCGAAGTCTCCCTCTCTGTCTCTGATGACGGTCGAAAAACGAAAGTACTACTACTAAACAGCAATATACAGTGTGCTTAGCAGCTGAGCTAGCTCGTGGATTTGTACTGCCGGCTTGATCTGTGCACCGGCGGCGTGGATGACGTCGTCGAGGAGAGCTTGTGTTGGTTCTGCTGCATCAGCTGCTCGAGCTGCGGCAGGATGCCGTCAGCCATGCCAGGGCGGTTCTTGGGGTCGTTCTGGAGGCAGCGCAGCGCGAGCGCGGCCACCTCCTGCGCCTGCTTCTTGGGGTACTGCCCGCCGAGCCTGGTGTCCATGATCCTGATCACCTTCCTGCGGTCCGCCAGCTGCGGCCGCGCCCAGTCCACCAGCGTCACCGCCGCCGCCGAGGACTCGTCCAGCGCGCGCCGCCCGGTCAGCAGCTCCAGCAGCACCACGCCGAAGCTGTATATGTCGCTCTTGACCGACAGGTGGCCCGTGGCGATGTACTCCGGCGCGGCGTAGCCGCGGGTGCCGACGACGCGCGTCGAGACGTGGCTCTTGTCGCCCGTCGGGCCGTTCCTGGCGAGTCCGAAGTCCGACAGCTTGGCCCTGTAGTCGGAGTCGAGGAGGACGTTGGACGACTTGAGGTCGCGGAAGATTACGGGGTTGTCCTGGCCGTGGAGGAACGCCACGCCGCGCGCGACGTCCACGGCGATGCTGACGCGCATGGGCCACGAGAGCGGCTGCGTCGCTCGGCGGAAGAGGTGGTTCTCCAGGCTCCCGCGCAGCATGTACTCGTACACCAGCAGCTTGTTGCTGTCGGAGTCGGAGCAGTAGCCGACGAGCTTGACCAGGTTGTCGTGGTGGAGCTGGCCGAGGTAGGTGACCTCGGCCAGCCACTCCTTGTGGCCCTGGAAGCTCTCCTTCTTGAGCTTCTTGATGGCCACCATCCGGCCGACGCCGGGCTTGGTCGGAGCCAGCGTCGCCTCGTCGATCCAACCCTTGTACACGCACCCGAACCCGCCCTCGCCCAGGTACGAGTTCGAGCCGAAGTTCTTGGTCGCGGCGCGGAGGTCGTTCATGCTGAACGATTTCAGCCCGGGCCCGGCCCCGACCCCGGCCCCGGCGCCGCCGAAGCTCGCCGGCTTCGCCTCCGGGACCGGCTCAGCCCGGCCGGGTTGAGAGTAACTATTCTTAGTGGACGTGCTGCTCCTTGTCACCTCTGAAATTGAACGCATAGTAGGTTACTACTGAATAATTTGTTTTTCTTATCAGCAAGGTAACTAAGGAATGAAATCTTACTTGATTCAAACGGAGTCGATGCATTGGCGCACTTAGCAGAGCCCGTGCAGCAGTTCCCCATGGGGATCAACGACTAGTTAATAATGGAGAAAAGTTCTAGCTCGGCTTCGATGGAGAATTGTGAAGGATATAAAGGGAGTGACAGAAGAAAGGCCGGCCGGCAGGCAGGCAGGTGAGGTCGAATACAAAGTCAAGAGGAAAGATCTGGCTTCCAATTTGTCAGTTGACTGACTTGCATGGAGCCATCCAATTTGTCAGTCAAGCACTGTGGCTCATATAGTCATATCCCGCCACTAAATTATTACCTTCTGAGATATTTCCTCAGTTGTTAAACACCATCACGACTTCTCAGAAAGGATTTTCACAAACAAGCTCAAATCCGGACAGAGAAACGAAGACGTGTGATTGAAGTTCTAGTTGATGATTCTGGCACTTTCGAGCTGATTTCCATTCTGGTAGAAGCAACTTCCAATCTTATAGAGTTGCCGGCTAGCTCTAGCTTTAGCACGTTCATATCCGGAGAGGAGGTCAACCAGTTGACTGACTATCAGCAGTACATACTTGAGACGTTCTTATGTGTGCTACCTTCAAATAGATGACACTTGGAGATCAAGGCATAGATCGTTGACCTGGTTAATGTCGTTGTCTGTATCGTGGTTTTTTTCTTCTCAAAGTCACCGTCTTTGATTCATTCTTGCAACAAATATTGGATGAATTTGAAAATGTGTACAGGATAGCATCGGATGAGCCTTCGACAAATTGATTTCATTTTATGAAACATGAATCAAGACCATGAGATATGTTTCGGATTTTTAATACTAGTACACCCGGAAACATAATAAATTTAGGGGTCATGGAGGGATCCAGCAACGCAGGTGGACGGAGTATGGCAGAGTAGTGAAATGTTACAACAGTATCCAGCCCTGTTCCAACACTTGAGCTAAATAGCAATGAAATTGGATAAAATAAATTTTGAGGCACTATTCCGTACTCGAGAGACGTGGAATAAGTACAAGTCAACCTTGACATGCACTTTTGCGTGCCGTAAATGCCAACAGCATGGCAACAAATCATCTTTCCAGTCTACTTTTGTACATTTCCTTGCAATGATCTGAAAATGTTACTACTACTAGTACATTTCCATACGATAATCTGAAAATGTTTGCGTCCAAGTCAAGTTTTCACATCGTTGCTTCCTGGAAGGACTGTCATGGAATCACAACAGATCAGTGACGCTCATGTTAACATATCAGCAGTGGCCTCAGCAATGAGATGTCAGCTCTTTGATCATTTTCAACAAAACTTAATGCTAAGAAAACTATCCATCAAACTTCCTGCTTCTTAGGATCTTTGCAGTTTGGCTAGCATTTACATGATGCAGTCCTTGTTGCCATAGGCAATTATCACTCTTTAGCATTTCCAGCAAGCACTGTGCATCTGCCTCTCTCATGGTTAGCAGCCTCAGGGACTCGACTAGAAACGGGAGAAAAGCTTCAGGTCGTGAACAAAAGGGCCTAAAGACCTGGAGGAGAGCTTTTATATCAACTCTTAGCTGGGTCACTCCTGCATCAGCGAAACTTACTCCGTCCCACCTTATGCTGCTGAAGATGAAGTAATCGAGGCCTTCTGCTACACTCCTCCACAGATCAAGGAAATCCTTGAAATTCAGATATAGCTTCAACTTTGTAATTCTGTCCGAAAGTACGTCAAGACTGGCTACAAATCCTGGAGACACCATTAAGTTTTCTTCATCAAAAGTCCCATCATCTAGGCCCGTCTGCTCCGTCAATCCAATGTTTTGGACATATTCCCACGACAGATCTTCAAACTCAAGCAGAATGGCAGACATGATTTGTTCCAGATAATTGGTGCCTAGTTTAACCAAAAAGGTGATTTCATCTGCAAATAAAGACCAATCCAAGAGGGCAGGATTTTCATCCCATTCCCGAAGCACATTTTCACAATAACGAGAAGCATTGATTGCACAGGAAGCTTTTGATAGAGATTGGTCCTCTAATGCTATATTTGACAATTGTAATGCCTCGCATCGGTCATGCAAAACACGAAAAAAGTCATTCAGGAACTGGACTGAAGAGGATCTGTTATATTCGACCTGCAGTTCCTTGTTTGGCAAGGCACGACCTCTTTCAACCATTGACAATGCAGTTTTGATTACAAATTCAGAAACTGGTGGGGCTTTGAAATCTTCTCCTGTAGTCAGAAGAAACTTAAGAGAGTTTTCCTGGTGACCAAGCTGCTCATGCTGATTATCACTACATGACCAATTTGTCTCGTTTTCCATTTCAGATTTGAGCTTATCCTGTGCTGAGCTAAGCTCCACATAAGCGCATATCTGAAGCCACTCAGAGTGTTCACTATATATTGAAAAGATGGACAAGGATCTAGACATTCCTTCAGAAAAAGATACGATTTGCTGAATTCCTGAATCTGCCAGAAGCTTCATTCTCTTATCGAAGGTAATCATTAGGTCATTTAAGTGCATCCAAGAGGAATGTACTTCAGATTTGTCAACAGTAACCTGGTCCTGATAAGAGGTGACAAGTGACGGAAAGATTTGCCTCTCAAGGTATCCTACGAGCATTCTGACCATTCCCGTTACCCAAAATTCTTTGGCACTTAATCCAACTAATCTTGCTTGATCAATTAAAGGCTGCAACACATCATCCACACCATCCATGAAGTCCTTTGTTATCTTGTAAACAAGAGCAAAAATGAACTCTGGCTGTTCTGACCATTTTGTAAAATGATATTCCATCCTTGAAGTGATAGGCTGAACTAACTCATCAATTGCCCACAGTCCATTGTCGAAGCAAGCAGTTTTATCAAAGTACTTTGAATATGAAACAGCAGGAGTTTCTGCAGCTGTTTGACATTGGCGCACTTCACGGTTTGCCTGTACATGTTGCAGGGCGCATAGTGCTAAGAAGCTCTGAGAATATTTCTCTCTATTTTCCTCATTCATCAAGGTTAGAGGGTTCAGAATTTGGGAGTACTTATCCTTCTCAGTTTCTGGTGAGGACAAGGAAGGTGGCCAACCCAGTGCCGCAAGTAGAGCCCGATAATCTGTGATTGCTTGAGGTCTCAAAATAGCAAGAGTTTTCTCCACTCTAGAATCAACTGCCATGACAAGGTTGATCCACTGTGGCCTACTCTTGCTGATTCTGTTCAATTCTCGCTCAATATCCCTCACCACATTGATAGCATGTAACAACATTCCTTGCTTCCATTCTGTTTCCTACAATTGAAAGAGGGATATTAGCATTTTTTGACCTATTATAGCTGCATCTTATATCGAACAAAACATATGACAGAAGAAAAGTTCTCACATTTGATTTTCGAAATATGGATGAAAGGTTCAACTTTGAGGTCTGCCTAACAATGGAGAATGTGACATCTTCCAGGTTACCAACCAAAGCCTCCAACTGTAGAGTAGCTTCTGGAATGTCAGCATAGAAAAGTTATAGAAAGCACTATGCATTCCTAAACCAAACTGGAGATCATAAATAAGATATAAGTTTATAGCAGACAACGAATTCCCTCTTGTTGTAGCCTACCCAACTTGCTTGGAACCAATTGTTGTTGTAACAATTTCTCTCACGGCATAAATGAACAGACTGTCATAGACAGTGAGTCAAATCAGAATCGAACTATCAACTGGCCGGGCAAGGTCGACGCTGTTGATTCAAACGCTTACAGCTATTAGAAAATTATGAGTACGTTAATCATGACTGGAAGCGGTGGACTTCTACAGAAGCAACAGCTTTTCTAGTGAATGGAATTTGGGTGGACATAAAAAAGGAGTACCACATACTGATGTACGGAGTACTACTACATTGACGCGGTACATGAAGCATACAGATTACAAAGGACTGCACCAAGAGGTAACAACTAGCATATAAAAACTAGTCAAATACTGTACTCTGTAACAATACACTTTGATAGCGTAGCTGGCTTGTCTAACGAGTGAAGCAGAAAATCAATTGATTGGGACATGCCCACAAATTCTTTTTGCTAAGGCCACTACGTAAACGAATCATCAATATAAAAATTTGACATTTTTGCAAGAGCTAGTCCAGGCAGTCTCCAGGATTGCCATTTTGCAGTCCTGAAGAGAGCGACAACGAAGAGAGGCAGAAACGGTCACCTGCGTAGTGTCGAATTGTGTCAATCCGTTGGATCTCCCGCACGAGCGCCGGGAGACCAACGTTCTTCACAGTCTCCTCCCCCTCATCCTCCACTGCGACGCCTACACCTACCAAAGAGGAAATCCGTCCGTTCAAACCCAAGCCGAACCGGCAGTGGAGCGCGCCCGCAGTAAGCAGCCGGGACTAGCAGAAGAGAAGAACCCCCAAAAGGGGTTTATTAGGGAAGCGAACCTGGGGGTTTGAGGCGGCGGAGGTCGGAGAGGGCGTCGGCGGAGCGCGCGAGCCAGGACGCGGAGGCGGACGCGAGCTGCGCCTCGAGGCGGCGGAGCGATGCCTCGAGCTCGGCGCACTCGCGTCGCAGCAGCTCGGCGAGAGCCGGCGCCGCGGCGAGGTCCTCGGGAGAGGCGAAGTGGGCGTCCAGGAAGCTGCGCAGGCTCGCCGCCGGCGGCCGCGGGGACGACATGGGCGGGGCGTCGGTCTGCGTGACCGAGCGAGAGAGGAGACGAGGAAAAAAAATTTAAAAAAAAAGGATAAATCAGGCCTTGTTGTGTGGGGTCGTGGGCGCGTGTCATGCCAGGCCAAGGAGAGAATAGGAATATTTGCACGATAACCCCTATACTGGCCAGATAGTTACATTTTCCTCCTCAGCTGTAACCGCTCTCTCCCCGTCCTGTTTCCGTTCGCCGCCGGCGAGCAGCGGGCTGCGGCCGTGCGGCGCCCCTAATCGTGATCTTCCACCTGTCCTTTCCTTCCTCCGATAATCCTGTTACTCCTTGGTCTGCGTCCTGCTCCTCTATCTTCACCGCCTCCGGCGACGACGTCGGTGCCACTCCGGTGACTGTCAAGCTTCAGCAACTCAGGTAGGCTCAAACCGCGCAGGGGCATCATCTTCGTGCCCCCAAACCCTCGTCCTTCCCGATCCGATCTGGCGCCACGCCACGCACGCATCTCTCCTTCCTTTCAAGAGAGAGAGAAAAAAAAACGCATGCATCTCCGGGAGCAAAAGTAAAGGTCCCGCCTTTTGCTTTATATCATGTGTATACTGATGATGTTTCAAACGCAAGCAGAGAAGGAAAGTCTCATTTGCATCGTGCAAATGACAGACTTCTGATGCATTGTTCAACCTCTGTTCCAAGCAAAGCAAAGGATGCACTAAACGAACCCAACGCTCGTGACTCTGTTTCAGGTGCAAGCAAGTGAGAGAACTAACGGCTGCGGCGTTTTGCGTTTCACTGCAGCGCACCATTGCGACTTGCTGTAGCAGCAACTAGCTGCAGTAAACCTCGCAGCGGTAAACCGCTGTAAGTAGCTATGAATTGAAAGCTGAAACAAAACCAGTGATCAGAAACACTGTTTCAGGTCATAGCTACTCCTAGCTGGTAACCTCAACGCATGCCAACACGGACCAAGCATTACAAAGTCTTGACCTCTGAATCAAAGTGACGAGTGGCCCTTAAACAGACTACAGTAAGTACGCTGAAAGGGAAACAAGGATAGAGGCGCTGTGAATTTCTGAACCGTTCAAAGTAGTACAGCACCTGATGCATATAGATACATGCTGTAGATCCTGCGTGGATTTCTGAACCGTTCAAAGCGCTAGCGGCATGCTGGATCGCTACTCCGACAACAGCAGCTCGATACAGCAGAGATCCTATAGTTAACTGCTCGTAACCTATAATGGCTAGTACAAACAACAAGAGCATCCATTCAGATCAGAGCAGGTCAATCGTTCCTCTCGTGCATGCTGACGACGTTCCACGAGTCCAGCGTCGGGAAGCACGGCTCGTTGTGGTGGCGGTGTTGATCCTCAGCGGCCGTCACCATCAACGGGTTGCTGGTATCCGCGGCCAGGAGCAGGGACGCCGCGTCAAACGCAGCAGCAGGGTCGACGTCGGCCGGCTGGGACGGCTCGGCCTGGACGCCGGTGATCTGCTGCACCATGAGCCGGAAGTTGGACGGGTCCGTGCTGAT
The DNA here is from genome assembly GCA_001602315.1 of Zoysia pacifica. Classification (NCBI taxonomy): domain Eukaryota; kingdom Viridiplantae; phylum Streptophyta; class Magnoliopsida; order Poales; family Poaceae; genus Zoysia; species Zoysia pacifica. The sequence goes on along the minus strand of BCLH01001003.1, from coordinate 9,547 downwards.
GTACGTGGTGGGCGCGCGCTTGGATGCCCGCGAGCGGCGCTTGCCCGCGCGCGCGCCGGCCG